>CANYBF011860336.1:0-32474 GCA_948192965.1 Dalechampia spathulata | reverse complement strand
ACGAGCGGGCCGTGTTCTCCTACAGATCTCTCAAGATTTTTCAAGCAGAGATGCCCGGATGCTTACAGTTATCCTCAAGATGATCCAACCAGTACATTTACCTGCCCAGGTGGAACTAATTACAGAGTTATCTTCTGCCCTTGAAAGTAGCATCATCCATCGACCTCAGCTAGCTACCGCACCAGCTGTGTCCTGTCATGGAAGTAGTGCCTTCACTAAATAAAAGTTACGAATAATTAAGAAACTTCGGGTGGTTTGGTAATCGACCAGCAGGAAAGGAATCCTACATATGCATGATTTCTTATGTATTATAACGAACCGAAATAATACGTGCAGTGGAAAGTAGTTTACTGCTTAACCATCTCTTAGATTTTAATATTTTACTTTCAAATGAAAGAAATCATCCCACGAATATTAAATTTTTATTAAATATCATAATTATATTAATATTTACTTATAATATTATAAATAAAAATAATTATAAATCAATCAACTTGATTAGTATTTTTTATTTAATAAATATATATGTTATCTAGTTGATATATTTTGAAAGAATTAAGATTTTCATAAACTATACACAAACAAACATAATATCGTTTTTATTATCCAAAATATTTCATTATACTTTTCATCAGAAAAATATTTTAAAAATATAATTGTACCTTGTACCACTGAAGCTCCCTTTGCATCTGCAGAGCAGCACCTGAGATTTGAGCAAGTCGATCAGCGGGAGCTACATGGGCTACAACATGCACCAAATTATTGTCATATATATCTTCTCCGCCGATCATCATGTATTTGATATCACCAAGTATACTCTGTTTACGGGAGGGTCATTGACATCTATAATAGATCTCAATAAATTCATTTTTTATATTCATATATTTTATATCTTATTTATTATATAAATTTTAAAAAATAATTAAATTAATTCTACATAAAATTATTTATATCATAATAAATTACGTTTGATATTTATTTTAAAAATCTCTCTTAACACTAAAACAAATTTGCAAGAAGAATTATAAAATTCTTATTACAACAAACTCATCACTCTTACAACAAATTTCAAAAAAAAACTCTCACTTCAAAACTCTCACAACAACACTCAACACTCAACACTCAACACTCAATAGAAGCTTTACTTCTTTTTCTTTCTTATTTTGTGATATGATAACTCACAAACACACCTTATATTTTACCTAATATACATTATAAAAATCACACACCTAACATTCACCTAACACACCATACATTTTCAATACAATTTTCAAACCTCACTTAACACACCATACAATAATTTTCAAACTTCACCTAACACATCATACAATAATTTTCAAACCTTCGTAACACACCATATAATACAATTTTCAAAACTCACCATATAACACAATTTTCAAACTTCACCTAACACACCATACAATATAATTTCAAAACCTCACCTAACAAGTTTATTATTTCAACAATCTCATTTTCTTAATGATATATAATACAAAGGTTATAACTTAATCCCTTTTCTTTTTCATGATTATTTGAAAGGTTAAAGATAATTATATATCAATAAAAATAAAATAATATATTTTTAATATTTTATAAAAATAATATATATTATTATATCATTAATTGATTTATACATATAAAAATTTTTAATAGCAATTGAAGTTTTTATATAATTTTTTATCCTAAAATATATACATTATAATACTATTAATGTTAATTATATACTAATTGTATAACTATAACATTTTATAATATAATATTTTACACTAAATTAAATTTATTTAAAAAAATTATACATCAAAAAGGCATAGGAAATTTTTTTAAAAAAGAAATAATATATATTTTGAATTTAATAAAGGTTACAAGTTCAAATTATATAGCAGAAACATTACTTTTCTTTTTTCTTCTGGAAGACTACTACTCATTCATAGTGATCTTATCCGACTCTATTTAAATTAAAATAATGAAATAAATTTTTTAAAAATGTTTACATTTCAAAATATTGTAAAAATATTAGACTTTCAAAACTATATAAAAAATAGCATTATTTAAAACTCAACATAATAAAAATTTGTTATTTTTAAAAAATAATTATTTTTATAAAAAGTTAAAACTCGTTTGATATTATAATAAAATAAAAAAAATTATAATTTTTTGTAATTTATTTCATTAATAAATGATTTAAAAGGAGAGTCAAAAAGGAAAGGAAAATAAAATCCATTAAAATTAGGCAGCGGGGTAGTGTGGGCGTCTTTGCTTATTTCACTTGGAAGTATTATATTTGTTTATTATATGTTTATCTATTTTTATTATATTATCTAGTGTGATATTTTTTATTTGATAATAATATTAATATTGTTATAATATACCAATAAAAAAAATATAATACTAATATAAAAAATATAATACTAGTACCTTACATTAAAAAGTACATAGAGGATTTCTTCAGAAAAAATATTAAAAAAAACTTTTTAAAAAAAAACAAACTGTTTTTTTTTTATATCGTGCATCTTGACTAGAAATAGCGGAAACCCTACCAAGAACTACAGATGCAAGACATGCAGACTTTTCTTTAGAAAGAAAATAATGCAAAGACTTGCTATGGAGTCTTCGCGGTCTTCGCTACTATCATCATGCATCAGCTCTATATGATGCAACCTCTGTCACCTCCATTTCCACGCACATTACAATCCAACATCTGTTTTGTTAATTTTAAAATCATGAGCTTCTTTCAAGCCGTTACGATAGTTTCCCTGCTTTTACTTTCTTTGCTTTGTAGTTCAATCCATGCAGCCACTTTTGATATCAGAAATAGCTGTCCTTACGTCGTCTGGGCAGCTGCTGTCCCTGGTGGCGGCAGGCAACTCAACCCTGGCCAAAGCTGGCCCCTTCAGGTGAATCCAGGCACTTCTGCAGCTCGCATTTGGGCTCGAATCGGATGCATTTTTGACGGAGCCGGCCGAGGCCGTTGCACCACTGGTGATTGTGGAGGTCTGCTCCAATGCCAAGCCTATGGTGTAGCACCCAATACCTTGGCAGAATATGCGTTGAACCAATTTAGTAACTTGGATTTCTTCGATATTTCTGTAATAGACGGATTTAATGTACCAATGGAATTTAGCCCCACTGGCCCCACTTCTGACAGGTGCAGACCGCTCAGATGTACGGCTGATATAAATGGGCAGTGTCCTGCCGAATTAAGGACAAATGGTGGGTGTAATAATGCATGCACCGTGTTTAAGACCGATATGTATTGTTGCGATAAGGGCGGACCGTGTAACCCTACAAATTACTCAATATTTTTCAAGGATAGATGCCCTGATGCATATTCTTATCCTAAAGATGATACCAGCACATATTCCTGCCCTGGTGGAACTAATTACAGGGTTGTTTTCTGCCCTTGAAAGTAGCATTATCCATCGACCCCAGCTAGCTACTGCACCAGTTGTGTTCTGTAATGGAAGTAGTGCCTTCACTAAATAAAGTTACGAATAATTAAGAAACTTCGGGTAGTTTGGTAATCTACCTGCAGGAAAGGAATCATACATATGCATGATTTCTTATGTATTGTAACCAATCACTTATATTTTAATATTTTGAGTTTGATCCTCAAAAGTTTACATATTTTCATTAGAGAAATTCTTGTTTTTTTTTTAATGAAAGAAATCATCCTGATATATATATATATAAGATTTTTATTAAATATCCTAATCATGTTAATTAATATTTATAAATGATACATAAAAATAATTATAAACTAATCCATATAATTATATTTTGAGTTGTGAGAAAGTCAAAATGCCTTAATTTACAGTATTATATCTCGTATTTATTAAGACAACGACTAAATATAATTTCTGTATTTGATCTCGTGTTTATTAAGACAACGACTAAGTATAATTTTTGTATTTGGTATAATTGGAAACAAATTCCCATTTTTAGCCAGATGATAGTGATGAATAATGTGAATGAGGGAAAAGCTGACCGCCCGATCCTCATATGTCAAATCAATATTAAATAATAAAAAATAATATAAAAAATAATTATTATTAATAAAATTAATTTATTTTATTATTAATACAATTATACGAATACTACTCACATTAATATTATTAATTATCATACAAATTCTATTAATATCATCTAATACAAGGAGGGGAAATTGTTGCATCACAAAAAGGGTGACCGGAATGCTAGCCAACAGGACGATTGGCAGGACGAGATTTAACTCTCCTCGTAGCATCAGTACAATTGTCGCACAGAAAGGTACCATCATGGCTGCTATTGAAATGAAGAGAGAGGACAGACCGACGATGAGTTTTGTGGGCAAGGATTTGAGGAAATCTTCTTCTGCATAGCGTGAGGTTAGGACTCCTAAGAATACCATGACCGATGTTGAAGATGCAAAGAGAGAAATTGCATCAGATATCAGAAAAGTTGTAAATGCTTTCTGGTTCAAGATTATTGGAAATCCAGTTCCTCCTTCGTTGCCACCGGGAACTGTAAACGCTGCCGTGAACATAATAGTAATGATCAAAGCACCAACTACGGTTGAAGAAGTTGCTGTCTCTTTCATCCATTTCTCTCCTTCCACCATCAACGCTTGATGGCTTTTTGAAAAGATATCTCCAGGTCTTTGCAAGTCCTTGTTTAAAGAGTCCTTACATGAAGGATTCACAACGCTTTCAACTTCCTGCATTAAAATAGCTCAGCTTCGAAAGAATTAAGATTTTCATAAGCTATACACAAACAAATGTTATGTCGATTACACTTTTCATCATCTACACACTGAAAAATGGATTAAATCTAGACAAATATTTTTAAAATATAATTGTACCTTGTACCACTGAAGCTCCCTTTGCATCTGCAAAGCAGCACCTGAGATTTGAGCAAGTCGATTAGCGGGAGCTACACGGGCTACAACATGCAACAAATTGTTGTCATATTTATCTTCTCCGCCGATCATCATGTACTTGATATCACCAAGCACATAAACGAGGCTGAAAACATTTTCACGGCGTAACTCGGCCACAAGCATGAGAATGTCATTTGAAGCAATGTTCTCAACAATGTTCAGCAGGCTAGGATTGGCTCTTATCATGTCAACAACAAATTCAATTACTCCTTGTCTGATAGATGTGAAGTATGCCAAGTATACTCTGTTTATGGCAGGGTCGTTGTCATCTATAATTGACCCCTGTTTTGTCATGTAAGGTAAAATTCTGAGAGCATATGCATGGGTTATCTTCATGTCATATATCTGCTTCAGTCCTTTGTATATGTCATGCAAAACAATGATGATTATTATCAGAAACAATTTGCAAGTCAACACTGGAAAATGGGATTTTAGGTCAGAATGGTAACATACCAAAAAATTCCAGGAAATTTGAGATGAAGCTTCGCAGCTGGCCCAATCCTGAAGCAAGACATACTCAAACGTTAACAAAAATGAACAAGTAAATGTAAGTGATGGACATGGTTGAACCTTGTTGCAAGCGATAATTCTGAGAAATGGATATCCGAACATCATCACCAAGGCGTGCCGGAGGTAATTGCATAGGAATTCCGGCCATGTATGTATGAATCATAGACTCATAATTAATAACAATAAAAATTTAAAAAGCAGGAAGAAACAAGGTACTTACGATTATATATCCACTGTTTCCAGAAGACTAATCGGGTAACTCTGGCTTGCAAATTCTTGTAGAGGAATGAAATTTAGGTGGTTTAATGTGGTAGCTAGACTTGGACAGCGATCCAGCAGATCCAAGGCAATATCTTTTTGTTTGTTTGCATTGTCAAATTTAAGAAACAAGAATTAGTATAAGAATTTTATAATACCAGTAAATTCCTGTTGATTTGATCTGGAAAAGGAATATTATGGCTTACCAAACAATTTTCTTGAAAGGGATACATGGAGAAGAAAAGACCCATAAGATCCTTTTTCTGGGGGCATCACTTCATCAAATGGAGTGACAGAGTACAGATATCGAGCAGTTTCCCTGTGTCCATGGTTACATGCCACAGTCACTGGTAGCAAATCCTTTTCTGGAATACCAGCAGATACCAAGTTTGGATTTTTTTTCACCATTATTTCTGCAATTCTAGTGGACCCACTTACAGCAGCAAGAGTAAGCGCCGTCTCTCTGTTGGCATCAACTCTTTTCAAGTCTTCGTCTGACATGAAGTTCACCAATGCCTCCACTATCTTTACGTTGCCAATGAAAGTTGCAAGATGAAGAGCTGTTCTTCCAAAATCTGCTATCGGTTTCCGAACTGAGTCTGGATGTTGACGAATGCAGTCTTTCACAACTTCCACATCACCCTTCTCTACTGCTTCACGAAGTATTCGAAGTTGTGCAGACTCTTCTGGTCGCGGTGCCACTGCCAAAGTCACCGTCGGTTCATTAATTTCGTTTAAAAAACCAAAACA
Source organism: Dalechampia spathulata (assembly GCA_948192965.1). Lineage (NCBI taxonomy): Eukaryota > Viridiplantae > Streptophyta > Magnoliopsida > Malpighiales > Euphorbiaceae > Dalechampia > Dalechampia spathulata. The sequence continues at coordinate 26,041 of CANYBF011860336.1, read as the reverse complement.
AATGATTAACAATTAATTACCCTGAATTGGTGATGGAGGTTCCTGTGGTTGGTCTTGTTGGTCTGCCGGAAAAAAAATTGGTTTATTCAATTCGGCCAATGTATCCCAACAAACCTTGGCAGAAGTCACGTCCCTAATCAGCGCAAGTGTTTCAGGAAAGCATGAACGCTGCATCGCATGTATAACCGAGAAATTCTTCTTTCTCCAAGCCTTAAACTCAACTTCTTCACAAGGAGGCTCACCGCTTGATTCAACCACGTCCCAAAGATCATTAGCCAACAAATAGCTTTTCATGCAAACGCTCCAGCTTGCATAGTTGTAATTTGCCAGCAAACTCGGAACGATACGGTTCATTTTCCAGGATGTGTCAATTCACTTTAACATCATCACCATCCGTATGATAACATCAGAATAATAAAATAAATTGCTATAAACATTACTAATAAGACTTGGGAAGTAAAACAATAGCTTACAGTTGGAGACCAATCTGACAGAAGGCAGCAAAAACAGAAACAGACGGCAATGATCATTCAATTACTCCTCTAAATAGAAATGCAGAAGGAAAAGAAAAGGCATTAAAGGAAAAGGCCAAGCTTGCTGTGGAATTGGTGCTTTCTCTCCAAACTAACAATCCTATTTGTAAAATAAAGTTATATTAATAAAAATAAAAAAATAAAAAAATAAAAAATAAAAAATAAAAAATAAAAAATACTTTCTAAACTTATATTTTATTTTTTTAATTGAAATTATTATTTAAAAATATAGTTTAAAAAACAAAATAATTTATAAAAACTACTTTAAAAAATTAAAAAAATTAAGTATTTAATTCAAATATTTCTAATCTTATTATAAAAGTTTGTTTGAAAGGATTATTATAAATATTTAATTTATATAAATTTGATATTATTATAAATGGTAATAAGAAAAAAGGGAAAAGCAGATGTCATGTCTTATTTTACCTTTTTATTATTAAAATCGTTTTTCTTTTTCCCTTTTAGAATATTTATCTTTCAAGTTTTCTCCAAGAAAATTACAAAATAGAGGTTAGTGGTTCAAACATTATCTTTATTTATTTACTATTCATTTAATATTTCAAAATACATTTTCTCTAATTTAGATTATTTTTATACCATGTATTGATATTTTATAAGTTATTAAAATATGAAATAATGACAATCGATAAAAAAATTATTTTATAATTTTTAGATATGGAATTAAAAAGTCATTTTATTTACTTTGAATGTAAATTTATACATATGTTCAAGCTATAAGCATCAACTCCTATAAATGATCATGCTTGAATTTGCATACATATACATATGTATGTGCAAGACACTCAGAGATGCATCATAGAAAGCAGAGAAGATATGCTAATGGAGTTTAATAAGACAGATGCTGGGGATAATATATGATCACTCATTGAATTTTCGTGGTCTTTGTCCAATATTTCAGCTTCCTGTCAAAGATTCCAGGACCATATGTCGATGCAAAAATCTCAACGAGGAGGGGAAATTGTTGCAGCACGAAAAGGGTAACTGGAATGCTAGCCAATAGAACGATTTGGCAGGACGAGATTTAACTCTTCTCGAAGCATCAGTACAATTGTGGCGCAGAAAGCCACCATCATAGCTGCGATTGAAATGAAAAGGGTGGACAGGCCGATGATCAGTTTTGTGGGTAAGGATTTGAGGAAATCTTCTTCTGCATAGCGAGCGGTTAGAATTCCTAAGAATACCATAACTGAAGTTGAAGATGCAAAAAGAGAAATTGCGTCAGATATCAGAAAAGTTGTGAATGCTTTCTGGTTCAAGAATATTGGAAATCCTGTTCCCCCGTCATTCCCACCAGGAACTGTAAAAGCTGCCGTGAACATGATTGTGACGATCAAAGCACCAACTACCGTGGAAGATGTTGCTGTCTCCTTCATCCATTTCTCCCCTTCTACCATCATATCACGATGCTTTAGTGAAAAGATTTCTCCAGGCATTTGCATAAGCTTGTCAAGAGATTCCTTACAGTAAGGATTCACAATGCTTTCAACTTCCTGCATTAAAATCATGATTCACATGTGAAGAAACAAACTAGACTGGGACAAATATTTTACCTTGTACCACTGCAGCTCCCTCTGCATCTGCAAAGCTGCACCTGATATGCGAGCAAGTCGACGAGGGGGAGCTATATCGGCTACAGCATGCAGCAAATTGTTGTCATGATGATCGCTGGAAGAGATCATCATGTGCTTGACATTACCAAGTACATAAACGAGGCTGAAAACATTTTCTTGTCGATACTCAGCTGCAGTCATGAGCAAACCTCTTGAATTCATGCCATTGACAACGATCAACAGATTAGGATTGGTTTTGATCATGTCAATAATAACTTCGATCACTCCTCGCCTGATGGCTAAAAAGAATGCATCATATACTCTGTCTATGGCAGGGTCATTGATATCTATAGTTGACGCCTGGGCGGTCATGTAAGGTAAAATTTTGAGAGCATACGCATGGGTCAACTTCGTGTCATATATCTGCTTCAGCCCTTTGTAACAAGGAAAATAATGATGATATTTAGGAACTTAAATTGCAACAAACCATTATAAGTGAAAAGTACTGATGATAATTAGGAGAAAACAGTTGCATCAAATTAAAAATAGGATTTATCATACCAAAGTATTCTAGAAAATTCAAAGCCAAGCTTCGCAGCCAACCTAACCCTGAAGCATTGGAAGCAAAACAATCAAACATGAAAAAAAATCATGTAAATATTAAGTGACAAACATGTTCAAACCTTGTAATAGAAAGTTCCCCTGTTGCATCCGGTCATTCTGTGAAATGGATATCCGAACATCATCACTAAGACGCGCAGGAGGTAGTTCCACATGAATTCCTTCCATATATATATGTGTATGAATCATGAACTTGATTTTGTCGCGTATACAATTGTATATGAAGAAGACAGGAAGAGAAGAGGTACTAACGGTTATATATCCATTGTTTCCAGAAGACAAATGGGGTGCCACTTGGAAAATATTCACTCTGGCCTGAAAATTCTTGTATAGGGCTGAATCCAAAGTTGTTTAATGTAGTAGCTAGACTTGGACATCGGTCCAGCATATCCAAGGAAATATCTTTTTATTGCATTGTAAAGAGTTTTGGATTAGTAATAGTTGGACCAAATATCTTAATGATTTGATCAGATGAAATGATCTGCAAGATATTGTCATCACTTACCAAATGATTTTCTTGAAATGGAAACAAGGAGAAGCCGAGACCCAATTGATGCTTTTTCTTGATGCACAAATTCATCAAATGGAGTGACAGAGTATAGATATCGAGTTGTTTCCATGTGTCCATGTTCACATGCCACAGTCACCGGTAGCAAATCCCTTTCTGGAACACCAACAGTAACCAAGTTTGGATATTTTTTCACCATTATTTCTGCGATTCTAGTCGATCCACTTACAGCAGCAAGAATAAGCGCCGTCTCTCTGTTACCATCTCCTAGTTTCAAGTCTTCTTCTGACATCAACTCCACCAATGCTTCTACTATCTTCACGTTTCCAATCAAAGTAGCAAGATGAAGAGCTGTTCTTCCAAAATCCCCTATAGGTTTCCTTACTGAGTCTGGATGTTGGCGAATGAAGTCTTTCACAGCTTGCATGTCTCCTTTCTTAATCGCATTTGTGCAGCACTCGCATTTGTGCAGCTTCTTCTGGCCGCAATGCCACTGTCAATTGATCGTCACTATAAGCAACTCTTGATTGAAAAAGTTTCTGATATGCAAGAGTAGACTTGATTACCTTGGATTGGTGGTGGAGGTGGAGTTGGAGGTAGTGGTGGAGGTTCGAGTGGCTTTGGTTTATTCAATTCTGCCAAAGTATCCCAACAATCTTTTGCAGAAGTTATGTCTGCAATCAAGGCAAGTGTGTCAGGATAGCATGAAATGTGAATGGCATATAAGACGGAGAAATTCTTCTTTCTCCAAGCCTTGAACTCAGCTTCTTCGGTAGGAGGCTCAGCACTTGATTCAACCACGTCCCATAGATCATTAGCCAACAAGTAGCTCTTCACGCAAGCTCTCCAGTTGTCATAATTACTTGTTGTTAGAAATTCAGGAACGGTATGGCTCATTCTCGGAAATCTGTCAATTCATCATTTTTCTCCAAGAATATCACAATTATCCATAATAAAAAGGAAAAAATTGCCATAAAAGATGATTAAGAAGAGACATGGGAAGTAAAAGAGTCACTTACAATGAGTTAGAAGTGGAAGCCAATCTGTAGAACAGCACAAGTAGAGAGAAAGCAAATGCAGAAACAATTTATTACTTGCACACTGCAGACATCCGTCCAATTCTCTCCTTTAAATAGAAATGCAGTCAGTAAAAAAAAAAAAAGCCAGGCTTGCTGTGGAATTGTGCTTTGTCCCGGTGGTGGGATTGGCATGCAAATGTAATAATTTGATCAGTCGTGTCTCATGCCTAAATATTCACACATCATATTATTATTATTATTATTATATGCCTTTTCATTATTAAAATCCTTTTCCTTTTCCTTTTAGAACATTTTGCTTTCAAAAAATTATAAAATAAAGGTTAATGGATGAAAGAATATCTTGCCTTGTTTAAAGCAAAATCTGAAAAGAACTATATTCCAAACTATATTTTTCTAATTTAGTGCTTATTTGGAAATGAAAATACCCATTTTTAATCTGCATGGACCAGTTGTAATTTTGATTTATTTTTATAATTTATTAGAATATAGCAGGATTCTTAATCAGAACTAGAACGCTCCTCATTCAAGTCACCTTCATATAAGGGTACGCTTTCTTTTCTTTTTTTTCAATATTTTGATTGTTTATACTTGCGTAGGAATGATATTATTTGTCAGGAAAAGGTTTCCATGAAAGAAGCAGATTCTGGGTAATGCTTGGTGGAGTTGTTAGAACATAACCATCAACAGAAAAAATGTGCAACATAACGTTCATCTCGTTAAATACATGCATCTGATAGAACTTCTCAATCCCTTAAGAGTAGTTTTTGAATCCATAGTACTAGATTTGCAGGTTGCATTAATCCAACACTTCCTTCATCTTGAAGAAACCATCTGAATTCAGCTTAACCAACTTGCAGAAAAAGGAAACCAAGGAAGCATACAAGCGTGCAGGAGAGTTGCCATTATGTTGTGTAAACTATCAAGAACAATGCGAATAAGTGATGATAAGGACATGAAGTATTGGTTTGGTAATTTATGTGTGGAGTGGAGTGGACAGCGTTTTCTGAATTTCACAATTCCAAAACAAAAATGACCTTTTTAAAACCAATAATTCTCTATTGTTTTATGATCCAAGTAGTTGGTTAAATCATTGCTTACCAATGAATCAATAGCTTATTTATGTCCATAGATTTTATAGATAATTCATATACAATATTTGACCGTTCATGTTCGCATGTCATCCATGATCTTATCATACATGATAGAATTCCTCTAGTACGGTTACGAGCAATGAATGTGAGCTAATTAATTATTTATTCGAACAAGGTCAGACCAAATCTCAACCGACTAGCACTTATTTCATTGATGCCTACGTCCACTGCTTACTGCCAATCACGTGTCAAAGGGGCAGCTTGGCTAACCAAAACTAGGACTTTATTATAATTATGTAATTTGGTTTAGTTGTTTGAACATGATTTGTCAAACACATCAACATTTTGTCTTTGAAGCCCATTCCCAACCACAACAGTCGCACAAGATTGATTTTGCATGAAAACCTGACGACTGTAACAGTATAACCATCAACCGGATCTTCCAAACTATCCCACCCGGTTCCCTTATCCAGAAATTCTAACCAATATCGAATTCACTTATTTCATATATGATTTCTTGATATATATTTATATATATTCAAGTATTTGTATTAAACAATTTGTGTACAATATTTTTATTTTGATAAATATTTGTGTGTGTGACTAGTAGTGCAATTGCCGGCCTAATCCAGGAGCCGGCCATGGTACCGTTTCTCACTACTGACCCCTATATATATAAGCTGATCATTATTCCAAGTTATAGCTTAGAATCAAATATCAATAACCTTGAAAGGGAGAACAAGAAACGAGAACTATTAATCACGATGAGGCAAGCAGGGATATACTCAGGAATACTATACGGTGGAATATCAGGAAGATCAACTGGACCTCACTCTTTGCCACTGGCAAGAATCAAGAAGATCATGAAGAAATCCGGTGATGATGTTAAGATGATATCTGGAGAAGCACCGATTGTGTTTTCCAAGGCATGCGAGCTGTTCATTGAAGAGATTACGAGGAGATCTTGGATGGCTACATTGCAAGGCAAGAGGAGGACTCTTCATAAAGAGGATGTTGCCTCGGCTGTCATAGCTACTGATATATTTGACTTTCTTGTTAACTTGGTTGATAATGATGATAATAATTCTAGCAAGTCCTTGGATAATCCTGATGAAATGGGGATCATCAAGTCATGAACGAGCTTTACTTAATTTCCAGTGCAAGAGCCTGCCACCATGTATATCATATTAGGAAAATCTTATATACACACGAAAGGAAGGTGCGACTTTTTTCCGTATAATTTGGTATACTAAAGTATCATGTAAGAGATGGACCCTTTTAATGTTAATTGTGTTGTTCTTGCAACTCAAACTCCAACTTTTAATTAAAGGATGTAATCTCTTTCTCGTTGCTACCAACATGTGAGCTTTGATACTATTGCTTGAATATATATATATGCATGCATGTATATATCAAGCCTATATTCTTCATGAATCACATATATATATGGAATAGGTCAAACTAAGGTAACACTTGTCTTTTGTTGTCTTGTACACTATTGCATGATATGCCTGCTCCGATGCATAATTAGATTTGCATCTTTCTGAATTAATATGCAAAAAATTTGCTTTAAGTAGGACGCCAGTGGCCGACCATCTGAGTCTGCATGTCCTGCCTCTGATACACCCACACAACGGATATCAGTTGAAGAAAAAAATAAAACAAATAGAAACGAAAATGTCAGAAGTGGGATTTGAACCCACGCCCTCTCACGAGGACCAGAACTTGAGTCTGGCGCCTTAGACCACTCGGCCATCCTGACAGATGTGCATAACGTCAACCTCATTAAAGTAATACTAACTAACCTTACGATAGTACTAAATTTGCCATTCCAGATAATAAAACCGATTCATGGGTCCAGTTCAGTTCATCTAATTATTCATTCATTTGTAACGTCTTAATGCAATTTACAACTTAAAAGGATCATTTAGGTGTCTCAAAATATAGGTAAAGCAATGTAATTCATTAATAATTTTGATGTTTTCCGGGTGAAAATTTATAAAGAAACTAGCGAGCTTTATAAATATAATAACTATAACAAGTTTCTTCTTACCACAAAACTAAAAATAGGGAAGAAATTAGTAAAAAATAGATCCACTCTATCAGGCTATCTTTGGCCAACAATCTGCTCCATACTAATTTCCTTGTGGCTAAAATATGCTGAATGGTTCTTCTTCAATCATCTCCTGAACGAATTCCCAATTATAAATACTCATCATTGATCAATCTCCTACAGACACACTAGAAATACAATAACAAGGAAAAGGGCAGCAGCAAATTTCTTGAGAGTTCAAATTTCTATCTGATAGAAACTTGAACTCCAGCAATTTGCTTGTTGTTTGCTCAGAAAACTCTTCCATCGACTATATCATTTAAGTATCAGATAATTGATAATGGGTTTCAGTGGAACAACCGACAAATGCTCAGCATGCGATAAGACTGTTCATTTCATTGAAATGATCACAGCTGATGGAATTCCTTACCATAAGACTTGCTTCAAGTGCAGCCACTGTGATGGACGCTTGGTGGTAATGAGTTTTCTTCCTCTTCTTTATTTTCACTGCATTTGTTGGTTTTGTCAAAATTGATGTAATGTTATTACAGATGAGCAACTATTGTTCATTGGATGGAATCTTGTACTGCAAACCCCACTTTGAGCAACTTTTCAGGCAGACTGGGAGTTTTGCCAAGACATTTCCATCATGTAAGGGCCCTGGTTTTTCCCTTTTCTTTTTCCATTTTCTCCATTTTTCTCTTAGACTTGTGCTGATAATTTCTCCTTCAATCATATGATTAATCAGCTGGCGAGAAGAAAACTGGACTGGTATGTAAATTCTATACATATTTTAGACTGGTAGTTCTTTTTATCAGGATGTTATCTACCATCGAAAATTCATGCAAATTTCAATTTCTGTATTCTGCAGACAAGGGCTCCTAGCAAACTTTCATCAATGTTTTCCGGCACGCAAGACAAATGTGCAAAATGCAGCAAAACTGCGTACCCACTAGAGAAGGTCAAAATCCCACTTGCCATTTTCCCCTTATTTTCCATTATTTTGTTGTTTGGAAGATTCGTAATGGAAAAAAAAAATATAGCTGTCAGGAATTTTACTGCCTTGTTTCGTTATTGTTTGTTTGAAGGAAACTTGTGTTTCTGTAACAGTTGAGTGTAGAAGGAGAATTCTATCACAAATCATGCTTCAGGTGCTCGCATGGAGGTTGCTACCTGACAACATCATCATATGCTGCTCTTGATGGAATCCTGTACTGCAAGCCACATTTTGCTCAGTTATTTAAGGAGAAAGGCTGTTACAGTCATCTCACCAAGTCTGCATCACATAAGAGAGGCGCTGAAAATACCCAAGAACAGAAACCTGAACAAGAGAACCAAGCAACAGAATCAGAACCAAACCAAGAAGAGAATGTCGGAAAGCAATAATAACCGCCCCTTTCCCCCCAATAATAAGAATGTGCATAGGAATGAACTAGTTCTTCATGTCGTTCTTATTATTACAATTAATGGCAAGATTAAGATATTCAATTTTTTATACTGATTGTCAGTATCGTAGAAACAAATTTTGCCTTTCTGGAAAATGTTAAATCTTTATTTATTGCATAATTCAAACTTTCAAAAATCACCATGAACAGCTTTCCAACATCCTGAGGAGTAAGCACTCACCAACTTGGAAAGACATGTCGTTTTGGCGAAACGACATTACTCTTAAAAATGGAAGAAATTTGTTTGAAAGCAAAAAGGAAACTGGTAGTCTTCGCGAGCGTAATAAAATGTCATATTGACATTAGTTTAATTAATAGACACAGCAAACGACAATTATATTTTGACTCAAAAGACAAAACGACAGTTAGTTTCTCCAAAAGCTCTGTCGTTCCTACTTCATAAACCCTTGAAACCAAACCCTTTCTCTGTTCCTTCAACATCCACAAATACACCAAACAAACGCTTCTCAAGCTTAATCATGCACTCCTTAATTTTCTTCCAACGCTCCAAAACCGTCTCGGATCTGCTTCATACACGAACATTTACCCGTTTCATGGGCGGAGGTCCGCGAACATTCCCGGGCGGGTTAAACAAATGGCAATGGAAACGCCTCCATGAGAAAAGAGCTAGAGAGAAAGAGAAGTCGCTCCTTGAACAAGAAAAACAACTTTACCAAGCCCGAATCCGTTCTCAAATCCGATCCAAACTAGCTGGGAAACCCGACCCTGGTGCAAACCAGAATAATCACCGCGCCATGACACCTCAAGACCAAATCAAAGCGCTAGCTGATCGCTTTATGAAAGAAGGGGCTGAGGATTTATGGAACGAAGATGACGGACCGTTGAAATCTGAATCTCTGAAGTCCAATCAATGGTCGAGATTAATTGGGAATAGCCAGCGGCCACAATCAATTGGAAATGGGCAACGGCCAGAATCAGTTGGAAGTAGACTAAGATCACAATCCATTAATTCACCGATTGATTTGAGAAAATTGATGCTCAAAACGCAAAAGGTTGAAAATTTTGAAAATATGGGAAATGGATATTATAATTGTACAAAAAGTAGGGACTTCTCGGCGAAGTCATTTTACCTGGGGCGGAAAGAGAGCAATTCAAGGAACGAGAGCGATAACTTGACGAAAAGGGGGTTACTTTCAAAGAAAGTTAGGAGATTTGGGAGAAATGAGAGTTCTTCTAGTGATGATGATGACGACATTAATTTGGATGGTGACAGTGAAAAGAAAGGTAGAAATGTGATGGAGGTACTAGGGAGTCGAGCTGCATTAGGAAAATACGATGTGAAGATAACTAAAAGAGTGCCACTTAAAGAGCTCGAAAAAGAGTGGGGTTTGAAGAGAGAAGTTGAGTTAATTAGATATGAGCTTCAGCAGAGAAAGAAGTTGGAAGGAGTGAAGAGTGAGGTTGATGAAGAGGAATCAATACTCAGTCAGAAAAGGTAACTGATTCTGTGAGAAGCATTTTTTTTATTTTCCAGATGGTGGGTGTTTGGAATTTGATGGATTAGGAAATGAAGTGGGACTTTTAAGAATTATTGATTAAATGTTATGTCAGTGTGGTTTTTGAACTGATCATTTGGGTTTATGGTTTTGCTAGATTTGATGAATGTGGTTTATCTCCATTGACCGTAAAGGCGCTCACAGCAGCTGGTTACATTCAAATGACTAGGGTGCAGGAGGCTACTTTGTCTGCTTGCCTTGAGGGTGAGCCAGTTATTGTCATGTATTTCATCTTTAATCCTTCATCCACATAATTGTTTAGATAAGGCGACGTGTAACTTGTACCTGTTGTTGTTTTTGTTAAGTTTCTCCATAACATGGCACAATCTTCAAGCTTTAACGGCTGAGACTAGTATAATTTTACTTAGACATGAACTCAACTTGATTAAAGCTTAATCCTAGGTTATATAGGATCAAGTAGGTGGACTTTTCTTTTCCTTATGGGAAGATTTTGGGCTACATCTTTTAAAGGATTTAACGCCAATAGGTCAATAAAATACTTGGGTATCATTTAGAAGAATTGATGTAATTCGAAGTGCCTACTTTCTCTTGGCTGGTACATGTGATGACTGAATGCCTCAATTGAAGCCTGATCGGAATGAATCTGTTTTGCGCCATTTAATGGAACATATCGCTCATGCATCTGATTTCATCTTGGAGCAGGCAAGGATGCTTTGGTTAAATCCAGAACTGGGACTGGAAAAAGTGTGGCTTTTTTGGTACATTTCAACCCCCTTGGCGTTGTTTTATTTAATATTCATATTTTGTTTCTTTCTGTGTGTCACCTTTAAACACAAACAGCTTCCTGCTATTGAAGCAGTTCTGAAAGCGAAAGATACCAATATGAAGCCTCGGGTATCTCCAATATATGTTCTTATCCTCTGCCCGACAAGAGAACTAGCAAGTCAAATTGCTGCAGAAGCAAAGGTTATGCTGAAGTACCATGATGGCATCGGTGTGCAAACATTAGTCGGGGGCACACGTTTCAAAGATGATCAGAAACGCCTTGAAGCTGATCCTTGCCAGGTTTGATAGTGGTTACACTTAAAAACTTTGATTCATTTCATAGGCAAGCAATAGAAGCCAAAAAGTTGAGTTACCATGTTTGGTTGTTTCGAGAATAATTAATGTTCATTTCCTGTTACTTCAAACTCTTTCCAGATCATTGCGGCAACTCCTGGCCGGCTTCTCGATCACATTGAGAATAAAAGTGGTTTATCTGTTCATTTGATGGGATTGAAGATGCTTGTACTTGATGAAGCTGATCATTTACTAGACCTGGGCTTTCGGAAAGATGTGGAAAAAATTGTTGACTGTTTGCCTCGGCAGAGACACTCCTTGATGTTTTCAGCAACAGTTCCCAAGGAGGTTAGAGTTCCTTTCTTGCCATCGTTAGTGACTTGAAGCAGTTTCTTTTATGCTTCTTGACTTTGTTGTATTCACTTTTTGAACATGCATCTGCAGGTTCGCCGAATATCTCAGCTTGTATTAAAACGAGAGCATGCTTTCCTTGATACAGTGGGCCTGGGTTGCGTGGAAACTCCTGCTAAGGTATGCTCTAGATCATTCTCATTTGTATTGTAAACTTATTATCAGGAAATCACAATTGAAGCAATCACTATGGATGTCGTGTATTTCAACAGAAAAAATAATTTTTAATTATCTTATTTGACAGTTTGGTTTTTTAATAAATTCAGGTTAAGCAGTCTTACCTGGTTGTTCCACACGAATTTCATTTTCACGTGGTGCATCATCTCTTAACGGAGCATATTCTACAAACACCTGATTACAAGGTGAAAAGCTCTAACATTTACATTCCATTGTGTGGGGAAATGCTGGTGCCTTTGGTTTTGACATTGAACTTGCACACAGGTCATCGTTTTCTGCACAACTGGGATGGTAACATCACTCTTGTACACACTTCTCAGGGAAATGAAAATGAATGTTAAGGAGATGCACTCTAGAAAGCCTCAATTATATCGAACTCGTGTCTCTGATGAGTTCAAGGAATCAAAAAGATCGATTCTTGTCACCTCTGATGTTTCAGCTCGTGGGATGAATTATCCTGATGTTACATTGGTCTTTCAGGTACTCATCAAGCTCGGGGAAATTTAATAAAACTTGAAACGTACGTCTATGGTTTTGGGCATCAGTAAATAAATTAATGTGCTAACCACGACCACTCCCTTTACAGAATGATACATGTTTAGTAAGACTGATATTCTGTCATTTCTTACTTCGGAAGTCTCTAAATAGTAAAATGGCGTGCTTACTGTACCTGTCATCAGGTTGGTCTTCCTACTGACCGGGAGCAATACGTACATCGTCTTGGAAGAACAGGACGTGAAGGCAAAGATGGAGAGGGGATTTTGTTGCTTGCACCATGGGAAGAATATTTTCTGGATCAGTTGAAAGACCTTCCAATTGATAAACTTCCTGTACCTGATATAGATCCAGAAAATAAACTTAAGGTCATTCTCTATCTTGTTTTGTACATTTTATTTAAGTTAGCTGTTTGCATTGTGGAAAATGCTGGATTTTTATTGATCGTTCACTTTATCAAATCGAAGCTGAAACGAGAACAGAAGTATATTTAGGGATTATAGCCTTGGAAATGACATGCACAAGCTTAATTGAGGATATGGTCCTCGTGCTTTAGGGTGTTGTTTTAATCACTGATTCCTGAAAATGCATAAACACCTACGAATTTGAGTTTCCGGTGATTTGGTTTGTTAGTAGGCTAAAGATTTCTGCTTATTTACTGACCTTCCAAGACCATTTACATTTTCAGGTCGAGGATTCAATATCAAAGATTGATACTAGTGTGAAAGAAGCAGCATACCATGCTTGGCTAGGTTATTATAATTCGATCAGGGAAACTGGAAGGGACAAAACCACACTTGTGGAGCTGGCAAACAGATTTAGCGAGTCGATAGGTTTGAAGAAACCGCCTCCTCTATTCAGGAAAACTGCGCTAAAAATGGGTTTGAAAGACATCCCTGGTATCCGTATTCGAGCATGACACTTCACACGGAGTTGAGGTCGACAAGAAGTCCATTAGCGTAGCTGGGATATTTTGACATGAAGAATGATGGCAAAAAGACCATGTTGGACTTAAATTCAGCCTGGAAATTAATGTGCTTGGCAGGCCTACATCCTGCCTTGAATAATCTCAAGTGAGGTTCGCAATTATGTATATCCACTTTCATGATCATATTTATGGTTCTTGGTGGGTGGGCCAAAATCATCCAATCCTGACGATGTTCACGGAACTGATGAAACCATGCAAGAGATATGATGATGAATTAAAACCTGATACCAGAATGATTTTCTTGAAACAACTTAGAGAAACAGAATCAGATGAAAGGGTAGCTGTTGATTGAAAACTACTCTGAGTTACTATTTTCGATGTTTTTCCAATCCCATAAACATAACAAATATTAATGGTTTCTGATTTAATAGCTTATTATAAAGATTATTAATCAACATTGTCTGGACCATAGTCAGTCATATGAGAGGATTAGGTATTGGATAATGAGTAAGCATGGGATGAATATTCCTTCAGTTTGTTACGGTTTCGTAAGGATAAAGTTATCTCCTAAATAAACCCTTAAACTTGCCCTTTTTTATTAATCAAACGTGTGGCCTTGTCATGTCAAAAGTTACGGTTTCATTTCCAAGTTCTGCCTTTCTTACACTCATCCTCTTTTTGTGTGCGTGTGTGTGTGTGTGTATACACCTGTAAATGAAGTCCACCTATGCATCTTTATTCAACCCATAATTTTCTTCTATCTCTACATATCATAATGATTAATAATTATGGAATGAAAAACCCACTTCTTTTATTTATTTTTCTCAATTTTATGAAAATATCATAATTCAAACTATAAATGATTAATTTGACTATCTTAAATAATTAATAATTAACATACTTTAACTTCCAACTAATATATAATTATACAATCATTTACTGGTGAAATATTATTAAAAATTAATAATTATAAAAATAATTAATCTGTAACCACCATTAACTTAAAGAAGAAATGCCCACGTAAAACTTGATCAAAGCACACCCAGAAACCAATGCCACCATTATCAAATATATACATAATTTGGGAATTAAAAATTATATATTAAAGTGAAAGAAGTTAATCCCATTTTGTTTGTTAATATACACATTAATACAAGATGATGATGATGACATAGACAATGAAGAAAAACTAGACCATAAGAGGTATAAAAACAATACAAGGAAAATTCCCTATGATCACACCAAAAATCTTTGGAAAATGACCTTTTTCTTTTTCCCATTTGAATTCACCAAAAAAATACATAATATATGGCTCTGGGATCAGATCATAGTTTGTTTTTCCTACATTCGAATTGCCCTTTAATATTAATTAATTATGTTTGCTTGGAAGCTACAACCATGACTCATGCATGGCTATCAGTTTCACGTTTTGAGCCCAAAGAACGTAGAGGGCATATGCCAGATGAAAATGGAATTGAATTTCATTAAATAAAAGAAAAGAGAGGGCATCGATGGAATGTGCTTAGGATGGTGGAAGTGTTGTGTGTGTCTGCCTGCCAGATCCTAATTATGTGGTTGCCTTCTTCTTATTAATGTTCACCAAGATTTTGTACGAATGACCTCTACCCACCTTCTTCTGATCCTTTACTAACTACTTGTTTATTGCCTTTTTTACTAACTTATATTATCCAATTTCCCATTTTAATTTCTAATATTATTGATTCAAATAAATCCCATCCACATGAATGATTAATTAAATTATAGATAAGATATTATAAATTTATTAATAATAAATTTATTATTATTTACATATTTATAATCAATAATAAAATATAGAAAATTAATAAAAGCTGATATTTATAATGAATTCATAATTGAGATTTATGGATATATAAAAAAAAAAAAGAAAGTTATTTGATTGGGAACATGAAATGTAAAATTTAGGATAATAAGAAAGATCCATTTTAATTAAAAAAAAAGTCAACGCTCCACACCTAAACTGTCTCTGAATCCATCACTCAACCTGGATTTGCAAAAAGACTAAACTGCCCATGTTTCCATTTCCATGTAATTGCTTGCTTTTTAATCATTTTTTACCATTTTCATTCATTTCTAAAACAAATGTTTCATATTCTACTTAATATTATATTAATTATATTTGAATATCATTTTTAAAAATTAAAATAAAATAAAAACTCAAAAATTTAAAAAATAAGGCATCTATCATTTCATAATTTCATTCATCATTATATCTTCTAAATTGATTTTTAATTTTTAATAAAAAAGATTCCATGTAAAATGATTTTGTAAACATAGGGAAGCGAGGGTGTAAATAAAGGAAGGAGGTAAGGGTAATTCGGTAATTTCGGGGGTATTAATTGTAAAATTTGGCTTTATGCTCGCCACAGGTTGCTTGGATCTGGAAGGATATAAAACGACTGAAACAGCCTTTTAATTTTATATGAAACTCATTCTAGTCTATCACTGCAATTCAAATAAGTACCATCTTCATCATGATCAATCCATTTCTCAGCTCCAAATTCCCATTTCAGCTAATCATCATCTTCATCATTCTTGCAATCTCCCACCTCTCAAGTTGCCGCCACCTGCACATAAACATGGCAGTTGACGATCATTCCAAGGATGCCACCCATGCGCTACCGTATCAACACGTTTCTTGGCATTTTCCTGCAACAGCTCCTCAAGCTTCTGCAATCCATCAGGTCGACCCAGTTTATGGCGTTTCCTTGAGAAAAGTTCCTGCTGGTCCAAACCCACTTCACAACTGATTTCCCTCTATATTTATATTTATATATATACATATATATATCTCCCAGTCAGATGTATGACTGGTATAGATGGAAAGGAAAGAAATTTTGATAGAAAATTGTCATCAGAATCGTAACGCTATCTGATTGAACTTTAGAATATGTAAAGCATGCATATAAACATATAATATAAAGATTCTTGCAAGAATGCAAGACCTTAAGCTATTTAATTTTCGTCTGTTGCCTTAACTTCTTCTTCACTCTTCTCTTTTTCTTCCCAGTTCCTGAATGAGTTGCAGATTATAGAGTAGTTGTACGGTTATATCATCTTTGAAGAATCTGAAACAAGAACTTGGAAAGATGATGAGGAAGGTCAACGTTGATGAATAGGAAGTTTCTTGTAGAATAAACGATGGATTAAAGTATGAACAGTTAAATTAAATTCGGATGTGGACACCGACTGAATGTAATAAAGATTTGTTAGTATTATATTGATTTCAGTCAAATTAATAATACATCAACAATTGGCTCGGCTTCTTGACTTTGGAAATATTGCATAGTGTATTGGTAGGGCAGAGAGTTCGGCATGCTGCTGTGCTGCCAGAAACTACAATAAAATAAGGGATGAGAAATTATTAATATTTTTTTTAATATAGCTTTAAAATTCAGATGTTAATGTCGATATGAATTCAATGGAGTTAAGTTTTTCGATGATGGAAGATATAGGTTGGCGGGTGTTCAAGTAAATTGTTTTTTTCTGCAAGAAGTCAAAAACTCTTAAGGATTTCGAGGATGTAGGTTGCATGTAATTAAAGATGCAAATGGAAACAAAGGAGGAGTTTATTACAAATGCAACTGCCTGCTATACGTGCAATTTATTTCTTCTTTGGTGTATAGTGATGGCAAATGCCAAGAGGGACAAGTTTGCAAGTGATGGGAATGGGCCATATGTGCATATATGCAATGTAAACCATGCATGCAGACACTGGAGGGTAAGCATTCAATGGGTCCATGAAATCAAAATTTAAAGAGGCAAAAAGCAAGGAATTCCTGCCTTTTAGTACACATCTTTTGTCAATCATGGGAAAGGGGCTCTTGTTTTTGTTTGGTTCATCAAGAAACGCTACTTGTCTCTTGGAAGAAATTGATAGGAGGGACGTTGGGAACAACATTCTTGCTTCAGTACGTTTTTGTTTTACGCATATTGATTAAGTTGGACCTGAAAATCCAGAAGGGGATAAAGTAGAAGAACCCTAATTTAGATGGAGCTAATGTGTTCATCGGGAAAACCAAGAATTTGTGTGTTTTAATTTTATCAATCTTTGAAGCACTTGAACGCTAACTATCATCTCTTGAGATCTTTTTTTAAAATATAATTTCAAAGAGAAAAAGGACTAGTTTCACCATCTCTGAAGAAATATGGAGGCAGCTCAGAAGATGACATTTCCAATTGTTCTTACGAGAGAATTTAATCAAACATTCCAACAAAAAATCAAATCATAAGCAAATTTTCCAATGAATTTTAATCTGGAAAATTTTAATCCATTATGAGAGGGGTCATATTCGAAGAATTTAGCCACAGATTCAGTATAAGATTACATGACTCGGCCAAATTAACTGGTAAAAAATACGATGAAAACATTTAACATTATGATGCCACTCAATATAATCTCTCTTCAACTCCACAAGCTTATCCTTGAAGAGCTTCTTACTACATGTTGGCCCATAAGCTTAATTACTCGATTTGGCATTAAATTTCTAAGAGTTAAGGTTCTGAAAAAGCTCCGGAAGATGTGCATTTGTCAGCTTGGTCTTCTTGCTGATTTCTTTCGTCTTCTTCTTTGTCTTTGGTTTGGATGAAATGCCCTGAACCTGGGCAGCAGCCCTTCTCTTGGCTGTGTTTGTAGCAGGCTTCATGCCGTTCTTCTGCAGATCCTTCTCAATGTCAAGCATATCACGTGGTAATTCGATCTCCCGAAATTTCAGCTTGAGTTCATCATCTACTCTAATAACAGCCTTGGGATCATTCGGGTAGGCGATATCCTCTTGCGAATCAAAATTTGACAGCAACCAAATATCCCCAGCGGCTTTCAAAGCCTGCAAAATTATAATTCATGCTATCAAGTCAGCAGGATAGAGGGAACATTAAAATTAGTATTTATCTTATAGTACCACATACCCCTTTACCCAGACTTATTTATTGTTGGATGACAAAACGAGATTCAACCAATAAAAAGGATGGACACAATAATTTAACTGGGAAAAAAAATCCAAGCCTGTTTAGGAAGCCATTCATTTCCATAAATAAATTGTTGCACTTATCCAGATGAGTAGCCACTGTAATAATGGCCGAGTAAAGGAAAAAAAAGACACACAAAAGGACGGAGAGGACTTGTTGTCCAAGAGGGGAAAAACAGCCAAAGAAAATAGATCATGGGAACAGTTCCTCAGTCCAAACCAATATCAGAACAAAAAACAACAGAGGACGTCAAGGAAGAGAAGAGTACACTGAAAGCCAGACCACCAAGAAAGAGAAGGTAAGAAAATTCATTGACATGTTGAAAATATCCAACTCAAAAATTAACGCCTATAGCACATCCCTCTCTTCTTTCAAACAGAAAAGGCCCAACTATATTTGTTCTAGTTAGTCAGTTTTCATGATAACTTAACGATAAAACTAAATAAACTTCAGTAGCCTCTTTCAAATAAAGGAATATCTTAGCAGTCGAAAAACCAATTCCTGATGCATCTGATGTTGGACATTTTCACCTACTAAAGACATTCTGCTTTAATTGTTTTCCCTTCAGATAAGCAGTCATGAAAAACTACTTTATTCAGTAAGGTTACAATCCACCAAATTGGTACCCACAGTACACTGTTAAGATATACCTGTAAATCCTCCACCACAGTTGGGTATGCATCCTTGAGATCAATGACAGGAATGCCCTCTTTATATTCCCTTATCAAGTAAAGTAGCTGCTTCCTGTCCTTCAAGTCATGCTTGGACTACAAACAATTCAAAACCTAGAACATCATCTTCTATATAAGGAGGAAGTAGTTTCTGCAACAGATTTAGTTACTAATCCAAAATCATAGTGAGAACTTATCACAGTTTGCAAGAACGTAATACTGAAATCCACCTTGTAAGAGAAGCGCTTCCCATCATAGTGCACTTTTGGGTTATTCCTCAAACTATCAAAGACAGCTTTGTTGGAGTTGACATCAACATAGCATGCTTCATTTATTTGCTCTGGTGTAAAAGCTTGCCTTGTCTGCATACATGCAAAAACATGTTGTAAGTTGCTTAGCGGATTACATTTTCAATCGGAACAATCTGACACAGGCATAAAAGAGAGTTCACATAGAATACGGGAGAAAAGAAAAGGTTGAAAAAGATATACAGCAAAAGGAGAAACGAAAGAGGGCAACAAAGTGATCAAGGATGCAAAAATAGGAAGTCATGCAGGTTTTGTACAACTGGTCCTGAACAAATGAGCATAGATCTCTCCCATCAGCCAAAGTCTCACCATAGGACTGAAAAGGAGAGATGTGAAAAGAGAAGGAAAAAAAATTAACATTGCTCATGAAGCAGCATTTCGTATTCCAAGAATTTTATACTAACCTAATGACCCTTCCTACAGAAGATCAATGTCCTAATAAAGAAAACACCTCTAGTTTTAACTTGTTAGTGGTGGCGAAACTTTTGCAATAAAATTTATAGGCTAAAATTAGTTATAGGCTAAAATCAGTTATATGGATGATTTCTGGTAAAAATACAACAAAGAATTGATAGCAAAAGTTTTCACGAATCATACTTGGAAATTATTGGAGATCAAATACTAGGATCCAAAGCTGCATGATTAGGAGTTGAACTGAATCATACAAATCTAGATCACATTACTGTCAAACTTCTATTGAAGTAGAAATTCTAAAAAATGAGAGTAAATAAATTATTACAAGTCTAGGTCCTTGTAGACTAAGAACTGATCAAGGAATCCTAAACTAGAGGAATTATACTAATCTAAACTTTCTCAACAATAATTCAGAAATAGGTACTTAATTCCTTAATCAAGAATTAAGTAGTTCCTGATTATCATGCTTGTCTTGTATCAATGCTTCATATACATCGAAAGATTTTAAGGTCCTTGCGATAATCTCTTTCATGCATGTTTAGCACTACAAACACTAAAATAACAAGAAAGATCTTGATATCCACTTCCAAGCTCCACCAGTTTGTATATCACGACAAAATATCTGAAACTACAATCGCCAACATACTTCATAAAATCAGTTTATGGAAGGAAAATTGCACTGGAGACAGAAGTGGAAGAGTCACTGACATTTACTGAAGGATATGCATGCCTTGACTCGAATAAAAGAAACAGGACCATAGACATCAAAACTTGTAAAGAAGATTCAAAATTTCATTAAAAAAGAAGAAGGAAAGCCGTCCACATGCCTCACACATAAATGTATGCATCTGATGCACTAAATTCATCTCATGCATACATGTACCTTTGTGTCTACAAGGATGATCTAACAATGTTATTGCATATATGTTAGTAGAGATCACTTATAAGTAAGTTAACACATTTCACAATGTAAAATTACAAACCGAATCCTGCTAACAAACAAATTCATGCCTACCCAATGACTATCATTCACAACCACACAAGGAGCAAACAAAGATAATAACATGCACATATAAACCTATTGTCTTTTTTTTTCTTAAAATTAAATTAAGGATTTAAGGAACAGAGGGAGTACTAAACCTCGAAAAGTAGGTCTATAACACGCTTAATCTGCGCACCGACAGGGGCTTTTCGTATACTATGAATATGTTGAAGTCTCTCCGTATCATTTGAAAATTTAACAGCAGGGCCAGGAGTCCTTGGTATTAATGATGCATTTACAACTTTTGGAGTCACAGTTGTTTTATGCGAAGTTGCTTTCTCCCCTGCTATGCTGGTTAGGGTTGTCTGGCATTTCTCTTGCTGTTTCTGAAATTTATTCAATTTTTCCTTCAAATCCATCCTTTTAAGTATCCCCTAAAAAATACAAGAAACAAAAACACAAACAAATCTATTCAATATCCAATTACATTAAACGCCAGTTTCAAACAAACTACTTACTACGTAAAAAATGCGATATGATCAGCAAAATATTGACCACTAAGAGAAGGAAAGCATCGATTAGAAAATACATCACAAGAAATCAACAAAATTTTACTTGATTACCATAAGTTCAAAGCATATGAAACAAATTAAAAGGAAAAAAGAAAAGGAAAGACCAAAGAAGCCGATTGCAGCTGCTGCTCAAGGTTAATAGCGGCGCGGCGATGTATCGCACCAGGAGTAACGTCAAGCAGATGGTTGGACACGGTCCGAGGCGGTTGCGGAGCTGCCGATTGCAGCTGCGGAGGCGTGAGGATCAGGCCAAAGGAAGGGAAAATTGGACAAAACGGGAAAGAAAGAAAAGGAGAAGGGAGACGAGGGAGACGAGTTAATTTTAATGTTTAATATCTAAGCTTACGTTTATGTAAAAGAGGCAGGCATGATAAGGAAACCTGTTTTTCATTTTAACTCTACTACTAAATGGTTTTGAATTAATCCGTTAATTAATTAATTTATTTATTTATATATTTTAAATATTTAAATTTATTATAATTTTTTCATTTATTTTATAAATTTTAATTTTAATTATTTAATTATTTTAATTTTATTTATTTTATATATTTAATTTTATCGAAAATAAATTTAAAGATTAAAATAATTAAATATGATATGTGTAATATATTTATAATTGATTAGTTAGTTTTCCTTTATTATTAATTATAATTCATTTTAATATAAAAGAATTATATTTAAATTGTGACAATTATAATTAAAATAAAAATAAGGGGCTGGACTACTATATTTTTTCTTAGTATTGTTTTGAATTTAATGATTATTAATAATATTATTTTCTTTATTTATTTATCATTTTTAATTAATTTTAGAGAAATTATATAAGATGCCAATTTTTTTATTAATTTTATAATTATTGTTTATTATGCAATTACATTATTATTATTTTGAATTTAATTTTTTCTTTCTTTTATTTTTCTTGTTTTTACCTCTCCTTAATCCCTTCACAGGTTTTTTTTTTCCTATTCTTCATTTTATTTTCCTCTTCATTGGATTCAATTTTTTTCTTCTTCCTCCTTTAAATTTGTCATACCCATATATGAGACCCTGGTAGTTTGGTCCTTATGTATATGAATGTACATGTATGCGTATGTATATGAATGATTAGATATATGTGTATGTGTATTTATGTGCGTATGTGTTTGATGAATGAAACGTGATGTTGCTTCCTTGATTTATGAATGTCTTTGTGAATGATGGTGCATGAATATGATAATGTTGAGTGTATTGAGTGAGTGATGTTATATTATATCTGTAGACGCGTGTTATTGTGTTATGAGGACGGGGTGTGAGGGTGTTGCCGCCTTATTGAGGTATCTTTGTAGTATAAGGGGCGAACATCGAGTTTAGCATGCTGTAAGTGAGGTTTTTAGAAGTGTTTATACTTAATTTTGAGTTAGGTAGCTTGGGAATGTGCTTTGGAAGAGTGGAAGAAGGAGGATTGAGGATGGTACGGGTGTACGGGTCACCGTACAAGCGTACCAAAACAGGGGAATTGAGGGAGTTAGGCTCCTGGAGACCGTACGGGCGTACCAAAGGGTGGTCTGGCCGTACGTGAACTCGTAGGAAATTGGGTTTGTCAGGAATTTTAGCTCAGTACTAGCGTACCAAAATACGTGCGGCTGTACGCGACTTAATTTGACCGATAAATGGATAAGTATTAAGGATTTTCATTGTTTCCTTCTCAGTTAAACTTTCTTAAACCTTCTTTAAACCCTTTTAAACTCTCTTAAACATTCCCTAAACATTAGAGTTAGAGTTTCTAGGCTTTTAGCTTGTGTGAGAGCGATAGATTGAGGTGGTGCTCGACAGTGACAGGATTGACAGAAGTAGTTCGACTCCAGGTTTGTGTTAAGTTTATGTGACAAGTATTGGTTTGACTTGTTCTTGCCTTAAGACCTAAGGAAGGTCTAGGAATGTTGTTTCTTGTTGGTATGCTAATGTTTGATGCATGTTATCATTTATCTATGTTGAAATGAGAAGACTTCATGAATTAAACATGTATAAGCATTTGTATGGCATGCATGGAGCTAGGGAAGGAAAAGAAAGAGAGTGATGAGGGCAGAGTTAGAAGCTCTGGGCATACTGGGTCAATAATGATGATGGGATTCCAAAAGGAATCATTTAGATGAATGCCCTCTCATAAAGGAGATGAGTCTCGAGACCTATAGTAGGAAAAGGGTGCAAAGCACCTCATGTTTATATGCCCTCTTTCGGGAGATGAGTACCGGTACCTACAAGGATCCAGTATGTGCGAAAGGAATGTGCACAACTATAGGAAAACAAGAGTGAATGAGAGAAATGAAGAGGAGGGAAAATGCAAGGCACTGCTACATTTGCATTGCATGTACTAGAAATGTGTGCTATGACGGTCTATACGATGATGTTATCAATGGATTGAAATGTTTGATATATGATGCTTATGATGTTTTGCTATGTAACGAATTATGTCCGTGTATTTGATTTATGTTTTCTTAGCTCCACTGAGTTTCATACTCAGCGTTTATCATTTGATGAACGTAGGTTCAGAGTCCTCGGGAGAGCGATTAGAGAAGCATTGATAGAGGTCGTCAGCAAAGATTATCCTTCTCGAAGTGGTACAGGACCTCAGGGGCATACTCTGAGTCATTTTTGTTAGAGTAATTCTGTTGATCTTAGTGGCAGTGGTCTACTCTGTATTTTGTGGTGTATTTGTATAGGAATTTTATGAACCCGGTTGTATGACTTGTATCGTGTGTATATAATATAATTGAGTTGCTTGTCGATACTAATTGTGTGAATGAATGATTGTTATCCAGGTTACGATGTGTCTTATGTTTTATACCACGCTGTTACTTCCTTCCACCACTTAATACAGGGACGTGTACACATACGAACATTGATAGATCTTAGAGACTACGTATCCCTTATGGTGTAAGTAGTGGTTTTCCTTTAGGAATGATCGATACTTATACTACGGGAGCATGTTATCCCGGGTATAGGCTGGGTGTGATAAAGTTTTATTATAATTATTTGACCATATATTCAATTTTATTCATTTTATTTTTTATTTGTTGGTTTTTTTACTTTCTATAATAAATATTTATTTATTTATTAATATGTATCATTATATATATATATATATATATATTGTTAATC
Source organism: Dalechampia spathulata (assembly GCA_948192965.1). Taxonomy (NCBI): domain Eukaryota; kingdom Viridiplantae; phylum Streptophyta; class Magnoliopsida; order Malpighiales; family Euphorbiaceae; genus Dalechampia; species Dalechampia spathulata. The sequence goes on along the minus strand of CANYBF011860336.1, from coordinate 1,539 downwards.
ACAAAACATTATATAAATTTAAGTAAAATTACTTTTATAAAAGTAAAACAATTATTCGATTAAAATACCTACGTCTAATTTCTCAAAACCAATGTTTCAAGAATTCATTATATATGTTTTTAAAATTTCAATAAACAAGGTTCCAAAATATCTTATTAAAAAATAATCTTTTAGATAACATTAATAACAAAATTATAAACTATGATATTTCTTATCTAGTTGTTTACTTAAATAACTTTATATATTTTTAATGTTCCACCAATAATTATAATAGGTCAGTGGGATAAATTAATGAATTAAACGGGAAAGTAATATAACTAATACAAATTGCACAATGTTATTTATTTAATTATTAAAATTAAAATATCAAACTATTATAAAATAGGACAATAATATTTTGAAATTAACTCAATTTAACTCTTTTTCATTAAAAAAATTACATTTTCTATTTAAAATAATAATAATATACAGTTCAAATTGAATCTTAAATATTTTGAAAAAATACAGATTGAACGTCCACATTTATAAATTATTTTTTTTATTATTTTCATCAATTAATAATAAAATAACTTTTTAATAAGTATGAAAAATTAATTTATCATTAAAATTTTTTATTATGTTATTTATAAGGTTTAAATTTTATTGATTATTAATAAATTAATTAATTGAAAATGTTTAAGTCTTAATAAATTTTTCATTAATTGCAAAATATATTGAAATTTATTTGTTTGATTTTTCCTGCCAACAAAATATAACAACAACTTATAACAAAAAAATCCATTTTCTTTATTATTATAAAAAATCATATATTTAAATACATAATAATAATCATTTAAAAATATAATAAAATAGATTTAATGTTATTACATTTGAACTATAGGTCTTTATTTGAACTATAGGCTTTTATTTTCTTACATTTTTGAATGATTATTATTATATATTTAAATTAATGATTTTTATAATAATAAAAAAAATGAATTCTTTTTGTTATAAATTTTTGTTATGTTTTGTTGATCGAAGAAATTAAGCAAATAAATTTTAATATATTTTGTAATTAATACCTACATAAGAATAATTTTAATGATACATACAATTTAAGCTTTCTCAATTAAATTAATTAAAAAATTTTAAAAAGTATTATGCTTTTGATTAAGTAAATATATTGAATCTATTTATAAATAATATAATAAAAAAATTTAATGATAAATTAATTTTTCACACTTATTAAAAAATTATGTTATTATTAATTGGTAAAAATAATATAAAAATTAATTTATAAATGTGGACAATTTAAAATTTAATTTGCGTTTTGAAATAATGTTTAGGGTCTAATTTAAATGGTATGTTATATCTTTTATTTTTTTAACGAAAAAGAGTTAAATTGAGCTAATTTTGAAATATTAAAAATCAAAATTAATTAGGTTAAAAACTTTAAGATCCAAATAAGATAAATAAAATATTAATATTCAATGTTTATTTTTAGATATAGTTGAGGGTTGATTTGAAATATTGACCTTATAAAATATATTAGTTTGAAAA
>CANYBF011859938.1:0-95725 GCA_948192965.1 Dalechampia spathulata | reverse complement strand
GGTGGACTCCTTGTGAGCACCAAGACCTGGGTCCCCGTCTAGGAGGCCGCTGGATACCATGATTTACCCTCCCTCACGATGCTCGTCGGGTCGGGCGGTGGGGGCCCTTGGGGTGAGGGCATCACCTTTTGGTACCAAGTAAAATCTTCGAAGTACAAAGATGCATGAATGTGTGTGAGGAGTGGGAAGAGGGAAACAGTGGCTTGTGAGATGAGAAAGGGACTGAACACGTGATACACTGCTGCTGCAGATAAGGCTACGTCGAATATTCTATCACTTGAAGTTTTTATTTTCTTTTTTAAACAAAGGCGGTATGGACCTTCTGAGGGATGATGCCAGGCCAATGCTCGTTTGGTGTGAAGAAATAAATGGAACGTTTGAAAAGGGTATACAATTGGCAGATGGGAGAATAATGGCTCTCCTCACTGCACTCTCCCAGACATCACACTGGCAATCAACTTCCACTATTATATCATCCCATTTCTCCATCTGTTGCCAGTTTTGTGTTTATTAATTGGGCCGATTACAGAGTCAGCCCTATCTTGCCTTGATAGTGATATTTACACTATTGGGCCACTCTCTTTTTCCGTTCCTTCGTCTGATTGTAAAATAAGCAATTCTAGATACTGTTTTTTCTTCCCAAATAGATAACGTCGCACTCCATTTCAGACAGAACAGGCAATTAAGTTATATTTCATCAATCTTGAGTGATAATTTTTAACACCCAAGTGAAGCTACAACAACGAAGCATTGCATATGATGGACCTCGTCAAGTAATTCAATGAGCTTAAACTCGATAAACATGTTGTTTTATTCAAAATTCAAGCTAAACACCTCTAGAATCAGGTACTGTAACCACCGTTCTTGCCCTATACTTCAAAAGTTGAATTCAATTAATTTGCACGTCCTGCTCGGACTGCAGTCTAGTTCAAGTTATTGACTGGACCCTGAAAGGTGAAGATATGAGAAAATACAATCATAATTCTGTAAATGATTAGTAGTTGAAGCAAAAATCCATAAAGAATACATAACTTCAAATTTCCATCATTAGGGTGTACACTTTTTCCTTTCTAAGCTTCTCTGCGGACAAAGTAGAGTTTTCCCACTACATGCAAAATAGCAACAAATGCGATGAAACCAATGCTCATGATCAGCACAACATTTGGGGAGATCTTCAGACCTGGAGCATCATCAGTGTAAAACTGAAGCATTGTCCCAGCAGCTCCTCCTGAGGCTCCAGCGCTGCTTGTCCTTCTCCTCCGCAAGCTTGCTGCTGCTGCTGCACTGCCTCTTGGAGGAGCACTTCCACCTAAAGCCATTTTTCTGTAGTAAACCAAAATAGTTCTCAATTTATGTGGGCATGAGATAAAATGTAAGATTTTGCACCTAAGATATAAAACTACTACAACCAACTGCAATTGCAAATGTACGGCACACGATTCATTGTCTGCAGAGACCATCCAAACAAGCGCAAATAACTCGCAAAATTTTCAATTTTGTTAATCCTAGGCAATCTAATCTTCGTCGTCGATGAAAACCGATGAACAGGTATGCATTTGATGTACGAAAACTGAATTAGATGATTTTCAATCGAAGATTCTATTTGATTGATTCAACAATTTCCTTTAAGAAATTACTACTAACAGATGCATAAAACCAACTGCAAATAGCAAACGTAAGAACCGCAGGACAAACTCTAGAAAAAAAACGGAAATAAATGATTAACTAGAATAACGCAACAAATGAAACAAGATCAAAATAGATCTGGTTCATAAGGGAAAAAAAGCATACTAAATTCCCAATTAATTCAATCAAACAGTTAATTAACATCACGAATAAATCAAACATCACATATTATAGATGCTAACGGCAAGAGAATTAATCGGAACAGCAGATCTACAGAGAGCTTGAAAGATGGTCAAAATTTGCAAAAATCACCAGAACGAATAACATTACAAACAATCAAAATAGAAAAGCGAAAAGTGAAGAACAAGAGACCTGAATCGAGATGCAAAAGTCAGCGATTTTGCAGGTTATGATCAATTTGAGATCGCCAAGTATCTTTCTTTGGGTTGATATTGGGAGAAGATTGTTTTTAGGGATCCTCCACGAATGCTTAGCCAATCATCAGCAGCCACGTCGAATACATCTTCTTCAGTTTGACTTCGCCGTATTTTATAAAAACCACCACAATTTGAAAACGAGCCACAGCTCAGTTTGAAATTAATATTTTTTAATAAAATTTATAAAATATATAAATGAGTTTTTAATAATTATATTTAGATAAAAGGGGGGGGGGGGGGGGGGTTTGGAAGTATTTATAAAAACAAGGCTAGATTTTTGCAAGAAATCTAGATCATAATCTTAATCCTTTGCAGAGCAGTTCAATATTATTAAATTAAAAACAGAATGGGATTATTTGAGAACCAATTATTACTAGAAAAATAGCATCCCATTAATGTTCTTTTTACCTTTTACTGTAAGTTTTCTGGCCACCATTTCGTTACAGCACAATCTGACTGTTTGACTGAACCCAGAAAACACACAAGTGGAGCAGCTTTTGGATTTAAAACACTCCAGATCAAACCAAACATCATAATGCTAACACCTGCAACTATCTCCACGACTAACGCTCTAGATGTTCTGATAAGCCATGTTAATTTTACTTGACTTCCACCCCAAATTCTAATCATCATGTTCACACTTTCCTTAAGCATACATTATGTTGACACTTCCTTGTTTGATAGGAGATCAACTATAGGCTCATACACATCCCACTCCTTTCGTCTCCTAAAATCCATAACACCACCTATCACCACTTTGATTCATAAAACTTCACTTATCACGCCATTTTCATTACAAAATTTCAACATGCAACAAACTGGAATCGAATGCTAAAGGCATACAGGCATATTTCACGAGTATTGCTCTTGGCTTATACCAGAGAAGCTATGAAAAGGGTAGAGTCCTGCCAAAAAGAACTGCAATTTTTCTTCTTACTGAGCTGTGAATTACATAAAGAGCCCAGAGAAAAGAGAAAAAAGAACTGCATATAAACAAGTCTAGTCTGGACTGCTACAGGTGACACCTCACAAGGACTTCGTTTCTATCAAGTATATTGGCATGTATGCAATAAAGGTCTTGGTATGCCAGTACGTCTAGTGCAATCCAACAAACATGCAGAGCCCTGGTGTTCCCATAACATCTTCGGCAAGTTAATACTTTTCTTCTTTGATTCTCTTCATCGTTCATAAGGTTGCTACAAGTTAAGCTGGTCACAACTAAAACTGAGACATAAAAGAATACAGAGCTTCTTCCTTTTTTGTTTTTTGTTTTTTTTTGCATTGAAACAATGAAGTTGTGATTGAAAAGGATTTCGGAGGACTAGGTAAGCAGAAACAGATGCGTGACGCAATGTGTGACATAAAGCTCACAATGATAGCTTTGCTGGTTCACAACAAAAAAGTTTTGGTTACGAAAGCTTCCTTCTCTCGCTTTAAAGAGATGATAATTAACATGCCAATTTAGAGAGTGAACTATTTGCTCAGGGGAAACAGGTAATATCTCCAGTCTCAAAGTAAAATAAACATACCTCACCACGCTGTATCTGTTATTGAATAACTTCATCAAATCTGAAGTGTTTCCCCCTGCCTTGCTGCGAGAGGGAAAGAGAAGATTGAAATAAAATCCATGCCAACTTCAACACAGCACTGGAGCTCTTCAAATAACATAAGTCTGTGCACAAACACATATACCAAAGGGTACATGTTTTAATTTTCTTAAATAAGGGGATGATCCACTCGACTTGGTGATGGAACAGTGTGTCAGTAGAGATCAAAGTTGTCGAGACCATACGGATACATGTGTTGTTCTTCAAGCCTGAAATCATAATCAGAACCAACATCTTGATTACACACAAACCTTGCAACAGCAAGAACCAATCCCACTCCTCCTGCAGGATGCTCAAGTTGAACTTGTCACCATGAATTTCCCAGCTGCATCACCAAGTATTTGTTCTAATTATGATTAAAAAATTCCTCTAAGAAACAGCCAAGCCAAACAGCACAGACAAGAATTTGTTACATCTGCACTGTCATTTTCATCCAAAATGAAGAGGTGCCTCTGAGGGCTTTGTTAATTTGTACTATTGGGATTCTCATCGATGTTCTTAGTAAAAACTTACAGCCAAACTAACACCATACTACTCTCATAAACAACCCACCAGATCATCCTTTGCTTTTCCTCATCACCCTGATATTCCGGGCAATACTAGTGGTTCATGTTAAAATGCTCCCAACTATTCAACCTCATTCTCCTATATCACTCATTGTCGCATGGAAATTATAAATGCTGCCAATTCATGTAAAGAAATGTGCGTATTTCTTTTCACTTCACACGTCACACACCAACAGTTCTTACACGGAATCGATACTGAGGCTGAATCATCATCATCATCTCCACTCGAGTCATCCTCAACTCTGTCCCAACGAGCATAATCCAAAGCCGAGTGGCCTTTGGGTTTAGGGATTGCTTGCCATCCTTTCGGGTGCTGCTCAGGTGATTCTTTCTTTCTCTGAGCTTGAGCTATAACTTCAGCAGCTAGAGTCTTTCTAGGCTCAGCTTTCCGCCGTGCGTGGGCAATAACTTCAGCAGCAATGGTCTTTGTACGCTCAAATTTTTGCTCTCTACTTAATGAAGGAGCCCCATTGGTATTTGGTGTTTTAGGTTTAATGACTTCAGCATCAGTAGCCTTAGAATGTTCAATTTTCTGATTATCACTTCCAATAGCTACAGGAGAAATATCTTTTCCATCGTGTTCTTTTTCCTCATGTCCACACGCTTCGACTTCATCGCCTTCCTCCTCTTCTTCCAATTCAGCTTCTGATTCAGGATAGGAGCCAGCGCCTTTCCTTAACCAAAACAAAACAATTACTTCAACTGACAACAAGAACTTTATATATCAAGGAACTGCAATCTTAACCCAAAGCACTAGTCATTGAATTAATCTTGGCAAAGATTTGCCATTTAAGAAACCTTAGAACAAAACGAAACTTGAGAACCACTTCCGTAAAAAGCAAACTTCTGAGACAAGAAAGTGTCACAAATTCCTAGGTGAAGTTTAGTAGCAAGATATCTATCCAAATGAATCGCCTTTCTTCATTTAAGGCCTAACAATAACATGACTCATTCAATCAAGTGATCGCATTACAATATATTTAACAAAAAGAAGAATGCAGCAAATAGGGTGATCACAAAATAGAAGGAAGTGGGGGATTATACCAACTGAGTCCTCAAGCGAGTTTCAAGATCTCGATAAACTTGAGAGAAAGGCCTAAACTCCATAAGCCTATTGACATCAAATAGTGCAGAGTGGTACTCCTTGAGAGTGACAAGTGTCTGCGCGCGTAACTCAACGCGCCAGCGTGCTTGTGATCAAGCCCAAGCACCGATGTGCATTCTTCAGCAGCCTATATCCAGTTCGATGGAAACAGCCATCAAAGTTAATTACAAAAACCAAAAAGTTCGAACTCAAATTTTCAATAAAATTGAAACAATCACTCACTACATCATAAAGAACCAAACAGATATTTTAGAAGAAGAAGAAAAAAGGTACCTTTTTAAAATCGTGCAATTTCAAATAACAAGCAGCTCTATTACTATGCAAAGCGATTCTCTGGGCTTTATTCTTAGCCATGGAAAGGGCTTCGGTGTAAAACCCTAGAGTTTCCTCGTATTTGCCGTCTCTGTAAATCTGGTGAGCCATCTCGATCTTATGCGACGGTGCAGATGCCATGGCTGTGAAATTATTCTCCAAAAGAAAAGGAGAGAGTAAAATCCACACAGTTAAAACTACTGTATCCTCCTAGAGACGAGGAAACAACAGTATACAAACTCCTTTGTTTTTGGAACAGAGCGATTTTCAAAATGATTGATGGACACAGAAACATTTGAAAAAGTAGAATATGACAGAAAACAAGGAAACGAGAGGGAGAGCGCGGCAATTATAACATAAGACACGGATTTTATTTTATTTTGTCTTTTTTCCTTTTTCTGTAATTTTGAAAGTATTTTTTTAAAATAATATGATAATTGAAATTTCAAAAATGCTAAATCGAACCATATTTTATTTTTAATAAAGTCGGATTAAAAAATACATCAAGAAATTTATAAATTGGAAACCTCGCAAGTTGGGTCATTTATGAAGTTGAACCCGGAATAAATGCATTGATGAGATGATGTTGCTGGTTCAAGGAAAACACACAGCTGCCCTTGAATTTTGGAAAAATCCACATCAAACAAAACGAATGCTAACTGTACAACTTCACCTGCAACTATCTCCACCTAAAACCAACACTACATGTTTAACTTAACCCATGTCAATCATTACGTGTTGACACTTTCCTTCAACATACATTACGTGCCACAGCTCTGCTTTATATTTCACCGCACGTTCCTTTCTTCCCTTGCTTCAAGAGCTTCCACTTCTTCGTTTGATAGCAGGTCTACAATAGGCTCATACACATCCCACTCTTTTCGTCTCCTAAAATCAACAACACCACCTATCAGCATTTTGATTCATAAAACTTCACTTATCACGTCTTTTTCATAACAAAATTTCAAAATGCAACAAACTGGAATCGAATGCTAAAGGGTATACAGGCATATTTCAAGAGCATTGCTCTTGGCTTATACCAGAGAAGCTATGAAAAGGGTAGAGTCCTGCCAAAACAAAACTGCAATTTTTCTTCATGTTGAGTTAAGAACAACATAAAGAGCCCAGAAAAAAAAAAAAACCAGCATATGAACAAGTCTAGTCTGGATTGCTACAGGTGACACCTCACAAGGACTTCGTTTCTATCAAGTATATTGGCATGTATGCAATAAAGGTCTTGGTATGCCAGTACGTCTAGTGCAATCCAACAAACAAGCAGAGCCCTGGTGTTCCCATAACATCTTCGGCAAGTTAATACTTTTCTTCTTTGATTCTCTTCATCGTTCATAAGGTTGCTACAAGTTGGTCACAACTACAACTGAGACATAAAAGAATGCAGAGCTCCTTTTTATTTTTTGCCATGAAACAATGAACTTGTGATCGAAAAGGATTTTGGGGGACTAGGTAAGCAGAAACAGATGCATGGTGCAATGTGTAACATAAAGCTCGCAATGACAGCCTCGCTGGTTCACAATAAAAAGGTTTTGGTCACGAAAGCTTCCTTCTCTCGCTTTAAAGAGATGATGATGAACAACATGCCAATTTAGAGAGTGAACTATTTGCTCTGGGGAAACAGGTAATATCTCCACTCTCAAAGTAAAATAAACATACCTCACCACGCTGTATCGGTTACTGAATAACTTCATCAAATCAGAAGTGTTGCCCCCTGCCTTGCTGCGGGAGAGAAAGAGAAGATATTTAATTTACCTTGAACATGGAGCTAAGATTCCAAGTTTGAAAATGTTCAAGCAGGCCTTTAGCAACAAGAAGAAATGAAGGACAGTTGAACATACCTGACAGGAATATGCTCATAACCCCTGCGCCCCTTTTTGGTTAATCTGCTTTCTCTTGCAGCAGCTACACTCTGAATTGCAGTCTAGCATACCGGAAATGATGAATCAAGCAAAAATCAAAAGCAAAGTACTCTTTTAAAAATTAAATACAAACCTCATAGAGTTGTTCCCTCATAGCGAAGGCAATTGCAGGCTGCAAGAAAGAAAGCAAAGTTGATCTCATGGGGAAAATAACTCATGACTTCTAGACAAAAGGAAGATGTAAACGGGAATAGAGGAGGATGACAATTGGGGTTTTCTTACTGCAACTTCAGGGTCTAGAATACCCAAATCTTTGCAAAAGGTTAAAGCAAAGTCTTCCGGATCACTGTCAAAGTTGTTCAAGTCCTGCAATTAAGGATGTCCAGATGCATTCAAATCAGGTAAAAGGCAATATAAAGCTGAAAACTTGGAAAGTACTGTAAGTATATGCAAGAAGGGAATCGTACCCACAAAAATTGATCTTTGATGAGAGTATGATTCACCCGAAGATCAAGCTGAAAGGTAGTAAACCAGCACTATAAGCATAAATGAAACACTAAATATAGAGAATAAAGCATATAACATGAATAGAACCTTTATTGGTACAATTTTCTCGCCAGTGAGCATATCTTGACCTTCATATGATCGGAACTCTGTCAATTGTGTCTAAGCATGACAAAGTACAATTAAAAATCCAAAATTACAATACAAAAAACTTTCTTATTTAAATGAGAAAGAAAGCAAACCTGAATAGACTGAGCAATCTGCATAACGAAAGCAGGAGGGAGCTTCAAGTCTTTGGCAGTCCTTTTCGCAAAAACCACCACCTCCGAGTCCGGATCTGCAAAAAGACTTCTTCTTTTGTTGATTCGTGAAACATAAACAATTCAATCTGTAAGTTAATGCAAAAGATACATACCAGAAGGATTCCATGTGAAAGCATCTTTAAAGCGCTGGCCATCGATTTCTATATCCAAACGTATCGGTACTAAATTCTCCGCCGTTGGCCTTTTCTTTTCACCATAAAATAATTTTTAGGTTTTAAAGGCATATAACAATCCGAGACAAAGCAAGTAACAAAATTGAAAGAAAAAGAAAGAACTCACATCCTGAACTTGACGGGTGTCTTCGAGGACGTTGATGAGGGTCCTTTCATTTTCCTTCAGCAATGTATTTGAGAGGGAAGTAAGCTCTTAACCCTCGATTTCTTCTTCCCAGAGCCTGGGAGTGTCCACAGAAGCATTCAACAAGATGCATTCCATGGAAAAAAGGTTTTTTGTTCGAAGTAATAATTTTACGTTATTTCATTCTTGAACCTAAATTTTATTTTATTATCTTTAAACCCCTCGAACTTTTTAAAATATCATTCACAAGTCCCTGATTAACACTTCAAATATATTTCTTATGAAAATCTCACTTTACTTCATAAATTTACTTACTTATTTGTAAAAATTATTGGGATAATTAATCTACGGCTTTAACTCTATTTCAAAGTAGAGACTTTTTAAAAAAAATTAAATTTATTAGAAAATAAAGATTATTCGTTGATCCATAAAAGTTGAAAAGATCATGGAATGATAGCTTGGAGTAGTTCTGCAAGTAAAGCTTTTGGTATTAAAGATGATATGTGCTTTGTTGTTCTTGTTTATTGCAAGTTTCTTTTGTTGTGGTTTTACTTGGTTTGTACGTCCGTTTTACACATTTTCAGTAACAGATGACGAAACCAAAGAGTGCTGAATAAGGAATTCCGGAGTTGAATGTTAATTACTTGAAAGTAACATATCAACAAACTAACTGCATATCTCTATTCGGAGACGAATGCAAGGCCCAGAAAACCTTCAGTAATATGACATTAGCTACACTTGTTGAAGTGCCATTTTGGCATAAAGTATTGATCTTTTTTATTCTTATGCTGATTTGGTTACCATTTGGCAAGCAGCAGGAACGAATAAAAAAATTGAAGGCAAAGGGTACTTGCCCCCGCCGTCCTTGAATCGACAAAATGAGAGAGATGCGCCGGCAAATGCCTCAAATTGCTCAGCCTGAGCTCACAAATGACACAGCAAGCTCAAGCTATTTGCACGTGTGCAATTAGTAATTGTCTCGAGCACAAATCTCCATGCAAAAGTCTTGTTGCTTTAATTGCCGTCTTCCCGTCCGAAAGATCTACCAGATATCCAACTGCCCATTCTTCGCAACCCCACTGTCGGCGACCTCAAACTTTGCTGCAGGTCTTACTGCCCAATATTTTATATGACGTTTATTATTATTTGCAAGAGAGAAAGCTTAAGCTTAGCTGTTTCGTATGTACTTTGTCTTTACATAGAGGACACACTCGACACCCGAATCCGCATAATTTGGTAATTATCTTTGCTTCCAACCACCTTCCAAATGCCCCCAAACCAATGCCGTCTCTTCTTTTCTTTAGGCTACTTGATAAATTCCGCCCACTAAGCATATAAAATCATCCTTAAACCTCACTCTTTTAACCCACAATTTCTCTTCCTCTCTCCCTTTCTTTTTCAGTCTCTTTCTCAACCCACAGTATCTGAAAAAAACTTGGAAATCTTCGAACCTCATTGTCCACAAAAAGGAAAACTTGTAAACTGGTTTCGCCAAAATGACTACATCTTCTCTTACAATCTCTCCAAGAAAACTCCGATCAGATCTTTATTCATATTCTTACCAAGATGACTCCAACACCCCACTTGTCATCTCCGTTCTTGCTTCTCTCATCGAAAGAACCATGGCTAGAAATGCAAGAATTGTCAAGAACTGTTCTTGGGCGTTCTCAAAAGATATCAAAGCTCGAGTCTTTGATTGCTATGAGACACCAGACATGACGGTTCAATCTTATCTTGAAAGAATCTTTCGATACACTAGAACTGGGCCTTCTGTCTATGTTGTTGCCTATGTTTATATCGACCGATTTTGCCAAGCAAATCCCAGCTTTAGAATCAATCCCAGAAATGTACACAGGCTTCTCATTACCACAGTTATGGTTGCTTCCAAATACGTAGAAGATATGTAAGTTACTATTCTTCTAGTTCAAGAACCTTGTTCCTTTCTACGAAATCATGTTCTAATCTGGGTTTCTTTAATTTTCTTGAACAGGATTTACAGAAATTCTTATTTTGCAAGAGTTGGAGGATTAACCATAGATGAATTGAACAAACTGGAGGTTGAATTTCTGTTCTTGATGGGTTTTAAAATGCATGTGAATGTAAGCGTGTTCGAGAGCTATTGCAGGCATTTAGAGAGGGAAGTAAGCACCGGAGGCGGATATCACATAGAAAAGACTTTGAGATGTGCTGAAGAAATCAAATCAAGGCAAAACGAAGACACGAGATTTGTTAATCAAATCACTCGAATCATGTTGTAGTTTAAGATTTCAGGAGGAAATGTCAAATTTTGCCTGAACAGATTCAGATGTTATTAACATGAGATGGTTTCTTTTTAGCCATTCTGCTGTTGAATGGTTATCTGTGGTTTTACTGCCACTCATTCTTCTGATATTTGTCCCATAATTCAGCTTAATTGTATACTTAATCAAGAAGGCATTACTAATGACAAGACTAATTACCCTCCTTAATGATTATGTTAAAAGAAACATTTGAATAATGCGTAAAGACCTCAATCAGCAGAATTGACCATCTTTACTACATTCTCACATCTGTTGAGCTTGGGACAAATAACAATAACATATAATATTTGAACCCATAATTAGATTGTATAATAATGAACTAGATAGTGATGCATGACCAACACAAAGACAAGAACAGCATTAGGGAAGTGATTAGAGACAAGTTAGTTGATTAAACAAAAAACACATTTTCTGCTTAAACTTGGTTAATTAGAAACTAATCATGGTGATCAACATTATTATAATTGTTGTGTTTATGGGGTTTAGAGCACTGTGTTATCATGTTCTTGATCTGGGTTATTTTTAAAATGTCGTATTTGCAAGCTTATTGTCTGTGATTCTGGTCCGATGACAAAAGGTGGCTCCATCACCTACCGACGAAGTCGATCCGCTAGATTTGGTTCAATGGATACAAACCTCGAATATGTACAATGAAGGTCACATCCTTGTAAGTATTTTATTTATTATTTTTATTTAAATGGGTCGACAAATATGATGTTGCTAAGGTTGATTCCAATAATCATGAAATGGGTTACCCTAATATGATCGTGAATTAAATTATGCATGCATCCATTTGCTAGGATTACGTATCATCTAATCCCTTTAGTTGTTATATATTTCAATAATCACTTGTTGCATTAGTTGTAGGCCAATCGAACCATTATGGGATTATGAGAAGCCGTTCGAGGGAAGGGAAAAGCTTTGTTCTACTTTGATTGATTTACCCAAAAGATCATGCAAGGGAAAAGGATGGATGGTGAAGCCTAATATAGGAGGTATATTTTATTATATCAATAAAATACATATAACTTTTCAATGTTGATTTCATAAAAACTTTAAAATTAAATATATTTAATGTAAAGTAATTTTAAAATAGATGATATTTTCAAAAATGCATTAAAAGAAACAAAATATATTAAAAAGATTTTATATTGAATTATGAAATAATTGTTAAATTATTTGAGTTTGATTGTGTTTGGAGCTGAGCTGATATGATTATTTATGAGCACAATCTCCAAGTAAAAGGAGATGAAGGAGGAAGTTTCAAGTAGAGCTAAGGCTGTCCCGTATGGCTAATAATGTCCACAAATGGTTTTGGTTTGGCTTTTGATCTCCTTGTTCCTCTAATGTGGTTCAGGGCCAATTTGCAAACCTTTCCAGAAAAAGGAACATTCATTACCAAAGGCCAATGAATCCACCTCAGACATATCTATGGTCAGACCGTGGGAAATCCATTGACATGGTTGTTTTTATGGGCATAAATTATTGGATTGTTCAGGGAAAAACAACACATGAAGTAAGTTTTAAAGTACAAGTTGCTATTGGTTTTACAGACATATCATTTTTGACTCCAGATTTCTTGCTGCCATGTCCCCATTTGCATATTTTCTACTCCCACAAATTACAGGGATCATGCCACTCTTCTTCCTAATTCCTTTCCCTGTGAAATTATACATCAAACCCACTGATATTTCACTTCATTTTATTTTAAATAATTAAAATAAATCAATGCTCGGATCTAGCATTATAAATTAATATACGATTAAAGGATTATAACGTATTATTTATACAGATGAAAATATCGAATTTTATAGCATTAAAATTCATATAAAACATGAACATTAAACTTAATGATCAAAAAATTCACCCACCACCAACAAGATGGACGACTGCTTCAAGGAAAGTATGGTTGGACCGCTGGAAATGGTGTTGGGGCGCAGAGATCCCCATAGGCTCAAAGGTAACAGGCCGATAAAGCCCAAAGGGAAAACCCATCAGCTTGCGTTTCAGTGAGGGCGTTGCCTCATGGTTTGTTTCATGGTCAAACATGTAATTATTGCGAATAAGAAGCTGCTGTGCATGAAACTATGAAGAAGGTGAGTTGCATTCAGTAAAGAAGACGGCAAGAAGAAAGCCATTCAATTTCATGTCTAATATTGTACGAAAGGCAGCAATAATTGACAAGGCTAAAGCAATGTTTGAATGCACAGAAAATGTAAGAACTTTTTCAATTCCCATCGAGCATTAGATGGACATAGAGCTAGTCACAACAAGGTTAAAGGGTGCTTTGCAGCTTGGCTCAGATGTCATTATACATGAACAGTTGTTTCTAACTAAATCAGCATCAACGTTGCAGTTTGATCATTACAGGGCTCACCGACAAAGCTAAAAGGCATGAACATGAATGGCAGTTCATCTCATCAGTTGCATATACGACTGGTGTGTTTGAACTTTGAAGAACTAGATTTTAGGGTATTTTTTCATTCATGGATATCAGTCCGAGTAACAACAGATCGAAGCTAAAACAGTGACATATGACAAGTTTGTGATTCAACAGCAAGCTAGCTAGAATCGATGAAGCACTCAAACTTAAAAAGATCGGCTACCAGGGTGGTTGCTGACCTTGTAATCATCTATATTACTTGGATTTTTCAGCTGAATATCTCATTCCAAAGCTGATTAAACTGGTACGGTGTTGACTCCTGACAATAGCCAGTCTCCCTGAAAATCAATCTGGAAGGAAATGCGTTATGTGAGTTGATTACTCGGAATTGACTTCATTAATTGTCATTCTGAGAGTGGTTTGATATCAGGGTCTTCCTTTTCTTGTCTCCTGGTTGTCATGATATTTGCATATGGCATCTCAAAGGAACAAGACAGGATCAAAAAGTGGCAGTCTCATGGGAATGGACTTCTGTTATATTGGAGCAGAATCTTCATCAAAAGTGCCTGCTACTGTGATTTTTGACCATTGACGTCAAACTACCAGATCAGGTTTTATTATTAGTCCTCCCAATAAATGCTTTTATTCATAAAACAATCGACGTTATGAAAAAACAATATTTTCAGAAACAATGCTTTTAGATACGTCCTGTATTTTCAGAAAACTTTTATGAAAAAACAATATTTCCGCAATTTTTGAATATTTTATCCAAGATATAATTATGATATTTAAATCAATAAAATAATTTTAAAAAATAAAACTTTTGGAATAAAATAGATTTATGTGTTATATTTATAAAAATAATATAAATAGATTTCTATGGAGATTTATCTATAATTAGTAATACTTTTTTTAATATTTATCCATCATAATCATACACATTAAACATGACTCCATGGATGTATATGATTTATATTTAAACTAAACATGTGTTTGTTTGTTTCTTGCATTCATATGTGTATGTATAGATGTATATATATATATGCATGTCATGTTTAAATTTTTTTAATGTTATGATATATGGAGTTAATTCTCAAACATGATAAATTAAAAGTGAAATATTTGTAATAAAAAAATCATAATTAGTTTAGTCTAAATTTAATGATTTGAAAATTCTAACTTTTTATAAAATTATTCTTAAGAATCTCGATTATTTAAGTGATAACTCTCGTATTCTTTAATATTAATTATGCGTTATATATATGAAAAATTTTATAATAAACAATGTTTAATCACATCATATTTGAATGACTTAAACTCAATCGATCAATCAATCAATATTATGTAATTACATTTTTTGTGAATCTTATATTAAATTAATTACCATATAAAATATTATATAATTGAATATTGATGATAAATGTTTTGATATGGTTAATTTATGGATTCATGAATCTGGGATGATCCAAATCACCATTATAAAAAGATTATTAAGAAATGGTTAGATTTGTTTATATAAAAAAAAAACAAAGAAATTAAAGAAAATGGGTTTGGAGTAGATAGAACGTGCTGGCCTGTAATGAAGTAGAAATTTAGTTACTCTATCACTTAGTTTATTATTTTTGGTTAGAAATTAATTGTAATTACAGTATTTATTGGTTTAAAATCGTAAACAAAATCATATGATATCATCGTATTTGCTGGACTTATTATCATTCTGTCCAGAATTTATTGCCGTGGATTTACTCCGGATTCAATGGCTGATATCATTTAATATTTTATGCCTCTTATTTATAGAATGCCATGACATGTCTTCTTCCAATCTATCCTTCTAACCAATAGTATAAAGCCTCATAATAATAACATTGTAGACTTAGCATCATGTAAAACCTACCCAAATTTGGTATAAATAATATGATACAATGTCATCAATATATGTATATATATATATATATATATATATATTGGATGAATTAACTCGGTTCATTTAATTTTATTAATTTGATCGTGTTTTATGAATCGAATATGAATGAGTTACTGATTAATTAATACGAATTAGATAAAAGAAGTTAACTATAGTGGACTTGAAGGGGATGAGGATGACATCCAAAATCATGATCCATATTGTTTGACCATAGAGAAAATGCAATATCTTTTGGAATTAGAAACATACATAATATATGAAAACATTCCCATGGAATCAATTGGACAGCTAAGGAGGACTCTTTCCACTTGAATCAAGAAAGTTACAGAAACTAGACAATTGATCGGAAATTTCTAGTTTGTGTTGCATTCCTAAAACCTTGTACGAAAACGAACTGTCACTGCAATATCATCATAAAACACAATAAATATATAATTATTTAATTGTATTAAAAAAGAAAGAAATAATAATAATAATAATAAAAGAGTATTAATGTGGAAAAAGGAGAACGTGTAAAATGGGAGTCACCCACATGGTTAGAAAAATGTGGGTGGTACCAAATGCATTATGGACCAAGTCTACCAATCCCCCCCTAACTATTTGCCATTTACTGCTTGCTGCCTCCTCTTTTTAGCCAATTAAATTAAAATTAAAATTAAAATTAAAATTAAAATTAAAATAATAATTAATTAATGGATCACTTCCTTATTACATATTTCATTTCAAACTGAAGATCCAATATTAATGGACACTCACCCTAATTTAAGTACTCTTATTTTACTATCTATTTTTAAACCTTACTAAATTAAAAAAAAAAAAGAAATTAATATCTTTTCCCGTCTAATGACACGTGGACTTTTATTGTTAATTTGGTTTCATCCTGGCCGTCTGTTGGATGATATCGAACATTACCATGCTTTTCTAATTTTCTGATTCGTTGTTTCGGAAACCAACCCAACTTCCCAAGTGAGTTTCCTGAATTGCCCTTTTAAGACAAGAACTGAATATTATTTTTTAAAAAAAATATATTAATTATTGTTTTTCGGGGCAAAAAAACCATTGGTATATATTGTTCCCTTGTGGAGTTATGGTTTCTTTTAAAGTTTCAACTCTGTCATCAGCTTCTTGAAAACTGTTTTAAAGAGAGGAGAAAAGCCGAAGCTCTGATTCTTTGTTTTATGGTGTAAATGGAAAGGCACCAGAAGTGTAAACTCTGTTTCAAGATTTTTGCTAATGGCAGGGCTTTGGGTGGCCACATGAGGTCTCATATGTTGAATCTCCCGCTTCCTCAGAAACAGGAGGAAGATGAGGATCATCATCTTCGTCATGATTCCTCCGTTCATCAACTCAGTAAAGATACCGAGTCTGCTTCGGCTTCTTCTTCGTCTTCCGAGGAGGATGAGGATGCTGAAGATGTTGATGATGATGAAAAGGGTCTTTACTATGGATTGAGGGAGAACCCGAAGCGTAGTGTTCGATTAGTAGATCCTGAGTTTTCTTTTGCAGTTGAAGCTGCTGCCTCTGTTGTTGTTCAAGATAGAGAAAGCGAGACCGAGTCATCTAAGAACCCAACTCGGAGACGATCTAAACGCACAAGGAAATTGATACAGCATCATCAATATCATCTCCATCAACCAAGACAACAAGAGCAAGAAAACAACAATTCTGGTAAGCTCAAGTTTGACAAGAAGACCACGACTGAGTCATGGGTTGAGCCTGAACCTGTAACGAGTTCAATCTCTGACACTACTACAGAAGAAGATGTTGCTTTCTGTCTTATGATGCTTTCAAGGGATAAATGGAAAACAGAAGGGAAACGAAATCATCATCAAGAACAAGAACAAGATGATGATGATGAAGAAGAAGAAGCTGAAGCTGAAAGGTCAATCGAAGAAACAGATGAATCAGAGGGCTTCAAATCTTGTAAAACAAGAACTAGGGGGAAGTACAGGTGTGGAACATGCAACAAAGTATTTAAATCATATCAAGCTTTAGGTGGGCACAGGGCAAGTCACAAGAAACTTAAACTTTACGCACCAATTCAACAGACACAAACACAAACAGGGAAAATTAACAACACTAATCATAACAAGAATGGAGTAACTTCAAGTTCTGTAGCAGTAAAAAGATTGCACGAATGTCCATATTGTTTTAGAGTATTTTCTTCTGGGCAAGCTTTGGGTGGTCACAAGAGAACTCATGTTCTAAATGTAGCCCCAATAACCCCAAATCCTGCCAGAAGTTCTACAACAACAAAGATTGAAGACAGCTTGAGCTTGATAGATCTTAATCTTCCAGCCCCAGTTGATGAGGATGATCTTAGTCAAGTTGAGCTATCTGCAGTATCTGAAGCAGAATTTGTCAACCATACCAAGAGGTGAGTGTTCTTTTGCTGTTTTCTTTTCGGTTAACCGTGCTAATGATCTTCCAAAAAGAAGATTCGATCCAAAAGTTGAATGCTTTTTTCTTTAGGCTTAGCTACTTTTGCGTATTGGGTTCTAAAATCATGCCGATCTGTTAGCAGACCATTTCTTGAGTTGAAAAAAATTCTAACCGTAATTCATTTTTCTTCAATCACTTCTTATCTTCTGCTCTGTTTCTGTAACAATTCGAGTTAGAAACATCCATCTTACCGAGGAGTTGCCAATAAAATCAACATTTCATTACAAATTCTGAGGCTTCTTCCTCTTCATTGCTAGAATTAATCAAGTCATTAGATTGGTAACGGATGGTTAAAATTAAATTCAACCCGTTAATCAAAGCAAGAAAAAGAAAGAAAAAGAAAAGAAGGAAAAGAACGCTGTGAAGAGCTTTGAATACGTAGAAAAGTAACTTCCACTACCTGTCAACTACTGGCATCGTACAGTTTGATGAGATATCACTTCTCACTTTTCTTTTTTCTTTTCTTTTTGCCCTTTCATTCTTTCCAGCAACTTTCTTAATTCTAAGCTTCTTTCTGGTTGATCCTCTGCTTGACTGTTTGAAGCTTTTGCTTAAAATAGCAGAGATTAGAGAGCAAGAAAACTGCATTAATGACATGATCAAACCGCCCGCAAGCTGTAAAGCTGAGATAGTAAAAAACAAAAAAAAAACAAAAACAAAAGAAAAGAAAGGCCAAAATGGCATTACCATTTACAGATGAAGAATTTCGAACATGTCGTGATTTGGCATGATGAAAGCAAGGACGAGAGCCCTTCGTGTCAAGCTTTGGCGAAAACATATGGAAACTTCAATCGAACTTCATTTAAATTTCTGGTAAAAGAGAACCACTGCTACAGCTTTTATACTTCTTTTGTCTTTGGGTCTTTGCGGCTATCTCATCCAGTACCATTCTTCTTAGCTTTTCCCTAAATATATTATTACCTAAAATTAAAAGAGTTATCACGTATGTGTGTGCGTGTATATATATATATATATGTACGTATGTATTATATACACGGATCTTGCAAGGTAGAGAAGCCTCAATCCCTAGGGTAATATGATCACATGCCTTTGCTTCATGGAAATGCGTATGAATTTAATCTAATAATAGAAGTGTGCCAGTTACCTTTGCAACTATATACTTTTCAACAAGGAAAGATTGCTGTAAATTGAAGAATTTTGGCTGAAAATTAGTATGTATACTATTTTGTTTCCTTATAAAATACAGTCAAAAGGAACCCTTTTCAGGAAGGATGAATCAATACTATATATAAATTGCAATGTTTATGTTATTGTAAGCTATGAATGGTAAAAATATTCTTGCATATATCCCATATTTAGCCATGAATATCATGTTTCTCTAGAACAAAGTTTTATCATAAAGATGCCTCCTACTATTCCATTATTCCCATCATCTTAGTCCATCCTTTCATCACCTCTTTTTGATCTTTTAGTTTACTACATGTGAATATCTTAAATGTAAATTCAAGAAAGGTAGAAAATATAATTCAATAATTATTTTCGCTTGAATTTAAGAACTTTTTCAACGATCAAATAATTGAGATTGATTTTTCTTTTTACAATCAGTTTTATTACAAGTATGATTTCTATATTATATATATATATATATAGGGATAGTTAAGAGTATATATTATATATGATGGTGACTAAGGATGAATCATAATTTAAGGGAGAGGAAGAAACCCAAATGGGTGCAATAAATAGAGAAGTAGAGTTGATGGATTCCCTGGGCATTCTATAAAAAGATGATGTCCTGTTGAATAAAAAGATACTTTTCTTAGCCAAGAACTTGCAAAAAGTGAACAACCATTGTGTTCCCATGCTTTGGCCGCTCCCTTAATATATTATGATATATTCCCTCGATACTTCCAACATGCTTATTTTGTTCTATGCTTAAGCTCATAAAATTGCAAATAAATCAATTTTATCCGATAAATTTAAGTATATATATATATAAATATTAAATATCACGTAATTGGGTTGGCTTTAACCACCATCAACGGTGAAGTTTTGCTTCAACTAGAATTATTAGTACATCAGTGAATCTGAGCCGTCGGTTTCATTTCATGGTTCACGTTCAAAACTAGAATTTTAGAGTCATATTATTTATTTATTGCCACGAATTTAATGCACGACAAAGCAAAATGAAAAAGTCATATAGAGTGGGTGCCATTTATGCATAAGTGTATGCTTAACTTATCACACGTCTTAACGAATATTACCCTTAACTTCCATCTTAACTACCACTTCTCGGACAAAGTAGTTAATTTCCTGTCCTGGAGAAGCCTCCATGGGCCTAGCATTCAGATCAACTACCTTGTGCAGTCCAATATCTCCCATTAATCCAGAAAGATAATTATTTGTCATACGCAGGAAAATCTGATGCCCAAAACAACAAAAGACGCACGATATGCTTCATTCCTGCGTCACCCGAGGGCATGAAAGCAGTTCATACGTATCCTGAAATCTTAATTTCCTTTCAGGAGGACCCATTTTTCCTCATGTTTTGTTTCTTTTGGCTTTTGCTCTTGATTAGCATTCATTACATGTTGATGTTTATAAACTAATCCTTTGTGGGCATGCATACTTTGGGTTTATTTGATTCAGGCAAACCAAACCCATATGATTCCACTGCTTGTAAGTCTTGAAAAAGTAGCAAACCCATTAGCAATTACTGTTTATGTAGTCGTATGTTTCATACTAAAGCATCGACCATTTTCATATATTATTAATCAAAACATCAAGATGAAACAAACAACACCTAGTGGCTGTAGTTTAGTGGTAAGAATTCGACGTTGTGGCCGTGGAGACCTGGGCTCGAATTCCAGCAGCCACATTATGGATTTTCCCGCTTTAATTTGTCCCAAAATAAAGCTCAGTTTTGGTTTCGATTCATTAACTTCGGACTCTTTCCAAATAAATAAATATCATCTCTTCTAGGTACTCGCTAACTCGCTCACCATATTAACCGGTCGACTCGGTCAAACTCCTGATCATCATCAAAATCTCTTCTTCAATTTTCCGATACTGCTCGTCACTTGCCCTTCATCAACGCCAGCCTCCTCTCGCAATTGCGACTGTTGATTTCAAATTCCTCGAGATGCTGGGCTAATTTTGAATACATCTTTACCACCATTTCTACCTTTCCCTCATTTCCATAGCCTCTGTTTTGGTATAAATTCTATCTCAAACTGCCGAGAAAAACGAGTTGGAACAGTTAGTTTTGAGTCAACTCGGTTGTTTGGTTCAAAGGAATGTTTTTCTTCGTCAGGTCAAGTATTAATAAATTCAAATTAACTCTAATCGAGGACTTGATCGGATGTTACTCGAAATGGTCTGGTTCTCTCTTGCAGACAGATTTTTTCTGTTGTTAGAAACTTGCCATGTTACTCTGCTCTATCCAGGATCTGTGTTGGATTTTTTAGTTCTATCAGAAATCTTTGTTCCTGCTAAAAACTTTCTTAATAATATTATACTAAAGCTTGACGCAATACACCCATATAAAAAGTGACAATATGGCAAAAGATAAAAGCAGTGGATAATACATTCTTGAACGTTGCGAACTGCAACTCTGAAATCTGAGATTGCACCTCTTACAACAGTAATCAACTTTCTATGCTGACGACTGAAATAGAGATCCTATTAAGTCCTTTAGAAACGAGACAGCTTGGATTACCAATAACCTTGATTCTTGATACGAGTGATAAGCCGCAGCTATAGAATTGAGGATCCAAATGGCTAGAAGGGTCCAACCAATAAATGGGGAAAGCATCAATACAAGCAAAATGGATGCAAGACTCCCAACCAGAACGTTAATGCTGCTAATGATCACGTAAAAGGGAGAGTTTCGAGATCGGAGGCTGATTTCCAGGAGCAGTGCCGCCGAGTATAGGATTACGACAAGTATCAACGTCAACATGGTGCCGCCGTTTGTGTCGAAAGGGGACTTGTTTTGGTATTCAATTCCAAGCAATTTAGTTAATGCCGCAATCGAACAAAGCAATATCTTATGTTCTTGAGTGAGGAGGGAACCGTCTCTCTCCATTGCTCTGTCAAATTGAAGATAAGTAGAAGCTTGATTAAGTAAACAAACAAATCATAATTCAAAAACCATCACGAGAGTTGTTTATGAAATGAGAAATACAGAAAACAGAGGAAATGCACCCGGGTATATGAAGTATCAGAAGCTTGAAATGTCAAAACAGAAAGAGGATAGAACTAATGTCTGAAGCAAGAAGAAGAGAGAAGAAGGGAGAAAGTTATTGATGATTCAGAGCCCTGAATAAGAGAGGTGTATATAATAGTGATGATGGCTTGCATTTCATATATTTAGAAATTGCTTATATTTATGTGAACCCGGATGGGTGTAGTCCAGTTGGTACTCGGGTGGGTGTTGGAAATTAAGAATCCACGGTTCGAGTCTTGTCAGTCGCAGTGTGAGAGTTACATCCTCTGGATGGGCTCCTTGTGGATATCAAGACCCCGGATCTCCATCTAGAAAGCCGCTGGATACCGTGATTAACCTCCTTCATAAACTGTCGGGACCGGATGTGGGGGCCCTTGTGGTGAGGGCATCACCTTTTTGGAAACCAAGAAATTGCATTCTCATGTCAAATTAACTTTGGGATCTCAAAAGGTGATGCCCTCACCCGAAGGGCTCCCACACCCCGGCCCGATAGGATTGTGAAGGAGGTAAATCACGGTACCCAGCGACCTCCTAGATGGGGATTCGGGGTCTTTTGGGATCTCAACACTCATCCGAGTACCAACTGAGCTACGCCCGTGCGGGCCTCATGTCAAATTAACTTGTGATTATGCCTTGCGACTCCATCTGGCCTCTGCCCACGTATAAAACGGAAACGTCCCGTTTATTATCACGTATTATAAAAGAGGTGAAATATAATAATAATATTATTATTATTCCATGACTTTTTATTGTTCTCCAAATAAAACATAAACTTAATTAAAATAATTACTTTTCTCGGTCAACTTAGCTTTGTCTTGCGATCAGATGATACCACAAGCTTGGGCTTCCTAAGCTACGTATAAAACGCGACGTCCCGTTCATTTCAGATCGTGAGCAATTGCCTTACCACTCTCACCACAGCAGACCCATTAGCCGAATGGGCCCGGCGTTTTAAACGGTACGTCCCGTTCTTTATAGGAGATGACATCTCCTGCAACTAAAGCCGAAGTCATACTTTAAGCCTCTAGAGTTCCTCCATTCCAATCCTCTCCCCTCACTTTTTATTAGGGTTTTTAAAAAATACAGAAAAAAACTCAAAAATACTGTAAAAATATGAAAATATGTATTTTCATAAATCAAATAAAAAAATATATCATATATTTATAATATACATACTATCTATTAAATTTTGAAATTTTTTAAAATATAAATTAAATATTTGAAATATATATTTTACCAAATTCTAAATTCAAAATTTTTTAATATTAATTTAAAATAATATACTTTTTAATATTTTAATCATCATTAATCTTAATCACATTTCATAATTAGGATAATTTTTTTAAAAAATAAAATAATTAACAAACACTATTTTATAATAATTATTCTTTTTAAAAAAAATAGTAATCTATTTATAAATCAAATTAATATTAAGTACAATGAATCAACATATAATTATTCCAAGTAAAAGAAACATTTACTAAAATGGTTTTTTATGATGTTAGATGAAGATCAAGTCAATAATAGAGATCAATCCAATATAATAAATTAATTACGGACCTCGATAGAATAAATATAAATATATTGAATACATATTTTATATATGAATTAAATACATCAATATAATATTAGTAAGACAAATATAAAATTTTATTTTTATTTATTTATTTATTTATTTTATATTAGTTAATTTTAAGTTGAGATAACTTTGTAATTAGCTATTTTTAAAATTTTTTTCTTTTTATCTATCATGAAGACATAAAATTTTTAAGGTAATACAAAAAATTTAAAAATAATTTAATATATCTTAATATATATCATGCAAAAATATTTATTAAATTGAATATATATAGACACTAGTGTATTTTCTTAATCATAATAATTGGACTTGTGCTAACGTACTAAGATACGTATAAAACGCTGCATGGTGTTATTGCTTTACTAATCAGGCGTGCTTGGTGAATGTCCATCCTTCCACATTTTGTCCATGCAGAGCTGCTTGACGAACATTCACAACCTTAGAGATTGGGTAAAATTATTGAATAGTTACGTCAACTTCGACATGCAATATATATATGCACGTACTTTTGGACATCTCTCTGAGCTGGGGACGACGATTCCACTCCTTGCTGTGTGAAGCGGCTGTGTTTGATTCTTTTTCATTTTAATCTTAAGCAAATACGATATTACTTTGAAGCTAAGGAATTACGATTGTGTTATTTACTATATTTATGGATATGAATGTCTGTATGTTGATTAGGGGTATTTAACCAGTTCATTAACATTAAAAAAATATATATTTAAAAAAATCAGTTCAACAATTTTAATTTTTTAAAAATGTCATACCTAAAATTAATCATAAGAATGGTTCGAATTTTTTATTTTCAATTTTTAATCATTTTTAAAAATTTTCAACTTTTAATATATTATAAAATTAAAATACTTCCAAATATAAAAATGAATAAAATAAGAAAAATAGTTAATTTTAACCATTATTTTTAAAAAAATTTAAAAATTTAAAAATTAATATACATACACCTTACCGGTGGGCTACCTGATGACAGTCCACGCAAACTTATATGTATATTAGATATTTAAAACCAGAACTGAAACCGAAAATTTTAAAAATTGAAAACTATTAATTTCGATATTTTTGGTTTGGGTTCGGTTTTCAATTCGATCAGCTTATTTGGACAGCCCTAAAGTTGATATTTTAATATATATATATATATATATATATAAAAGTTCTCTTATTAAGTTAATAATTATAAACCTTAAAACATTATCAAATTATTTATTATTTTTAATGATCTAAAGATTATTTATTTTTCATTATAAATATTAGAAATAAAAATAAAATGTATGTCGAGTTAAATATAATTTATTCATGGGGGAGAATGATTAGGTATTCGTTATTGGGTTTTTGAACATGGTCAGCTCTATTTGGTTCCCATTACATGTCCTATTCTTAGAAAAAAAAAAGAATATAATACACATTAATTTTTATTAAATATTATATATATATATATATTAATTACTATTTCCATATTAACAATTAATGATAATTATATATTAATTAATATACATATAATATTTAAATTATTATGTTATTAATGAATATATAATATTATGTAAAATCCATTCAAAATTTTTCCATCTTTAATCTAAACCTTTCACGTTTATTGTTTGATTGGATAGTTGGTTGAATTAATGGGGAAATGTGCAATAAACGATTATTCATAATTTAAAATTTATTTAGCTCTTTGATCCTTCCCTATTTTTGGTTGGACGTAAAATATGAAAAATCAAAATAAAAAGATAAAATACAAAGGAAAAGTTAGAATTTGTTATTTGGGAGGATGTTTGATGCTTCAATTTTGAGAGGACAGGATGCAGTTTGACGGTTAAACAGTTGTGTGCAGACATGAACCAGCCAAATCTTGTACCATGTCAAAAAGGAAAACTACTCATTATTTCAGGAAGCTATTTTTATTTTAATTTTTGTGAAAAAGAAAGCATTGCATGATCCTAGAGGTCAAGTTTTGTAGAGAGAGATCATCGTTTGAACAGTAGAGAACATATTAAGCAGAAACAGAAGGAACATGGTCCTAGGTACAAATAGAGAGTAGAGATCCCACATCCTGCTACAGAATATAATATAATGTAATTACACATTTGATTCTAGTTTCTGGCCATCTTCAAAATCGCTCCCATGCAGAAAATGAGCGCAGAATACATGAAATTTGGATACAAACATCAAGGCCCTCTGGTAAATCCATTTGCAGATACTCTGAATAGCGTCCCGAGCCAGAATTATAACCGAAAGAAGCCATATAATAAGAATAACAAGACTCCCAAGTGGATATGGAAGTAAAATGGATACCAAGGACAAACAAGAGAAAGATCCGGCAAGCAGAGAAACCAGATGGGCAGAGGGACTAGAGGAGGCCGTCGGGAGATGAAATTTTAAGCTGATTGCGGAGGCAAAACAGTAGATAAAGGAGGAGACGATGAAGGCCCAGATGGTGGCTGGGTGTGTTTCAAATGGGGACTCTTTCATGCTTTGATGCTTCAGTTGAATTACTTCAACTAGCAATGGATCAAGAAATGCAAACACACCGTGACATGGCGTCGACGATGGAAAGACTAACCTGCAGCTCGAGGGATGAAAAAGTTGGGAGTGATCATACGAACATGGGAAGTTTTGGATTGCCTTTCTTTTCCGCTTGTGAAGTAACCTTTTTGAGGTTTTGGCTACGTTTCCAACTGGATAACCAGTATGACCATCCCTCAACTTCCACATCTCTGTTTATCCTTAACTCACCAATGCCATCTATGTTAGAGGCACACTATGTGTGTGTTAGAGGTAATTTTGTGTGGTATATATAGACGTGGGAAATTAATTATTAATCTATAAATAATGAAATAAAAGTGACTCACGATTAAGTTTTAAGCCTCTTTGTTTGACCTTTGTGCACTCATCCGGCTGACATTACAGAAACTTTGGCGAAGATAATAAGCAAGAATTGACATCTCTAAGCATAATATTATGACTCATCGCTCTCTCTTGCAGGAGTCTTTTCCTTGTTCAATATTATGATTCATTTTTTTATTAATATATAAAACTTTTAAAATATTGTTTAATAAGATTTTGACCAAAAAAAAAAAAAAAAAGTTGCCCGATTTTACCAGTAAGTGGATGATATTTGGAGTCATGTGGAGGAAAAAAATTTTATAGGAATTTAATTTATTATATAAGAATATAATAATATATCGATTTTTATAAAATATCAATTATATATTAAATATTATTTATATATTAAATAATTAATAATAAATTTATTTAAATTAATATAAATATATATGATTTTTTGGATAAAAAATGATGGATGATAATCAACCGATCCTTGGAAAGCAAAAGTAGAACAGCTGGAATACCGCCACCCCACCCCGCCTTACTAGTGACTGGTCGTGCTGGTACAGTATATAATACAATATAATTACACATCAGATTCTTGTTTCTGGCCCTCTTTAAAATCGCTTCCATGCAGCAAACTGACGCAGAATACATGAAACTTGGACACAAACATCAAGGCCCTTTGATAAATCCATTTGCAGATGCTTTGAATCGGGTCCCGAGCCAGAATTATAACAGAAAGAAGCCATGCAATAAGAATAACAAGACTCCCAAGTGGATATGGAAGCAAAATGGATACTAAGGACAAAGAAGAGAAAGATCCGGCAAGCAGAGAAACCAGATGGGGAGAGGGACTGGAGGAGAACGTCGGGCGATGAAATTTTAAGCTGATTGCCAAGGCAAAACAGTAGATAAAGGAGGAGACGATGAAGGCCCATACGGTAGCGGGGTGTGTTCCAAACGGGGGCTCTTTCATGTTTTGATGCTTCATTTGAATTACTTCCACTAGCAATGGATCGATAAATGCAAACACACCGTGACATGGCGTCGACGATATGAACCCCTGCAAACTGATGTGGCATCATTTAATGGTTAAATTTCAAAACCTCAGCTACCTTAAATTTAAACTATTAAATATAATTTAAGAATAATTTAATATATTTTATTATATTCTACGTATAAATATCTATTAAATTTAAAATATAAATATACATATGCTTACATATATCTTATATATTTTATGTTAAAATTAATAATTAAAAATTTCATAAATTAAAATTATAAAAATTGATACTATATTAAGAAATTTCATAAATTAAAATTATAAAAGTTTATAGTATATTAAGAAATCATCTAAGAAATCATCTAATCTAATACATAAATAATTTAATATTATGTTTAATGCTATCACGATTACATTTTGAATGGAGATATAAAGAATTCTTAGTGGCCTGGGGAGGCAATGGAAAGACTAACCTGCTGCTGGAGTGATGAGAACGTTGAGAATAATGCAAATTTTGGATTGCCTTCCTTTTCCGCTTGTGCAATAACTTTCTTGGGGTTTTGGGTACGTTTTCTACTGGATAACCACTATGATCATTCCTCATCTTCCACAGCTCTGTTTCTCTCAACTCACTTCTTCTATCTAAGATCAGAGGCAATTGTGTTTATAAGCCACCCACACAACTACTTCAAGCTAAAAGAAAAGCTTTCCTCCATCTCAGCTTCTTTGTAATTTCGCCCTCCATCCTAAAATTCCTCGCATTGATTTTCTTTTCCTTTTCAGCGGGGTAAACGTAAACAAATGAACAACATTAAGATAACATAAAATATTCTTATTCTTCACTCATCATCTCTTAAGTCAGCATCCATAAAAGATAGCATAAAATATTCTGAACTGTTCTGAACGAATCACCCAAGAATTCCCAAAAGAGAGATCGAGGGATGAGCATCCGTCTGTTTGATTCAGTTTTGTGGAAGATTTGAATCAAATCGAATAAATCAAAAATCGAAGCTATAAAACCGAATCGAACTGAAATTTATCAAAAATCGAATAAACGGAATTGAATAAATCAAAAACCAAACCTATAAAATCAAACCAAATAAACCGAATAACATAAAAATCAAATTCATAAATCGTATATTTAATATAAAATGATATCGTTTTGAATATTAATGTAAAACAACATCATTTTATGATTAATTATTCGGTTTGTTCGGTTTATTCGGTTATTCAACATTTAAATTAAACCAAAAATCGAAAATCAAAATTTTTTGAAAAGAAAAGGAACCGAAACCACTGAAGTTACCAAATATCATCTATTTATTTGATTTTTTTGGTTTTTGGATTTTTTGCTCACCTCTAATTCTAAGTGGTTATTCTTTCTTTGTTTTCCTTTTCACTCGCCATTACACTGAGCTGTGCTCCTGACAGACATTTCCTTTTCACTCGCCATTATATTATTTTATCATTTTTAAAAATTATATTAATAATTATTTAAAATAAAAATCAATATCATTAATTTTTCAAAATTTATAAGATATAAAATTATATTTAAAATAAAATTAATTTAATTAATTATATTCATGTATAAATTTTAAAAATATTGAATGGTTAAAATTTAAATATCTATATTACAATAATTTTTTTCATTTTTAGATGTTTAAAATAAATTTATTATATTCTTAATAATTTTGTATAATTTTTTAAATTAATTTATTAAAAAATTATATATATACATTTTAAATAATATATATCTTTAATAATCAATTTATATTTTAACAGCCATATCTAATAAAATTTTATCTAACATATTATTTGATAAGCTACTCTTTATCATTATCAACTTTTTAAAAACAACTAAACCAAATAAATCTTACGCTTTTAAATAAATAATTGATATAAATATAATTTTTAAATGTTAAACTAAAATTAATTATTCCAAATATAAGATTGAAACTAAAATTTTATCTAAGTAATACTTGAGTTATTTTTTTTATCTAATTTTTTATTTTTATTATTTTATTTATCAACTAATTCATATATTTGCATATAAATTAAATAATATTTTAGTGTTAGTTTCACTGGTACGTGGATGATGTTTGAAGAAGCTTTTATATAAATTTAATTTATCATATAAAAATTTAATGATATATATCATTTATAAAATATTAACTATATATTATATATTATTTATATATTAATAATTAATAATAATTTTATTTATATATATATATATATATATAACCGATCTTTCGAAAACGGTAAAAGTAGAAAAGTTGGCTCTCGTTAAAATCACTTCCAAGCAGCAAACGAATGCAGAATCCATTTACAGATATTCTAAATCGGGTGCCGAGCCAGCGTTATAATCGAAATAGTCCATGCAGTAAGAATAACAAGAATTTCAAATGGATATGGAAGCAAAATGGATACTAAAGACAAACAAGAGAAAGATCCAGCAAGTAGAGAACCAGATGGGCAGAGGGACTAGAGGAGGCCGTCCAACGATGAAATTTTAAGCTGATTGCCAATGCAAAACAGTAGATAAATGAGGAGATGATGAAGGTCCAGATGGTGGATGGGTGTGTTTCAAACGAGGACTCTTTCATGCTTTGATGCTTCATTTGAATTACTTCCACTAGCAATGATCCAAAAATGCAAACACACCATCGCATGATATGAACCCCTGTGGATGTATGATGAACACGGGGTGATGGCAATCTACTGGAAATGATTCTGAGCATAATATTATGGTTCTCACCGGCTCTCTTGCAGGAGCCTTTTCCTGGTTCAATTGCTCTGCCCCATGAAATGTATTTTGTCAGTTCTTACAGATTGTTTCACTTCAACGTCTGGTTTATTATATGAATAATGGTGCAATACTAATAAAAAATATATATAATTATTAATAATAAGTAAAAAAATGATCACCAAACATAATTACATTAAAGAGTGGAATTTGGTTCGCATTATTGTCTATTTAATTATTTTATTTCTTTGGTTCGCATTTATTGTCTATTTATTATTATTAATTTAGTTATTTATGATTTATAGTGATAACATTTCGATCTAGTGATGAAATATTTTTGATAAATAATAAAATAATTATCAAATTTAATTTATCATATTTATTTTCAATTAATTCCAAACAAATGAGTTATAGTTATTTTTATCAAGATTGTTTAAAGAATTGAATTCATTTGTCGAATAGTAATAATAATGATAATACAATTGTAATTAAATAAATATTATTTTCCTTCTGTGAAAGTGATAAAAGGGTTTTTTTTTTTATATAATCATCAGGAGGGTAATTTTGTTTTTAAAAGGTAACTCTCAAATGTAATATTTTTATTTTTTAAAAGCAACATTTCATTGACATGCAGTACGTAGTTGCTTCTTATTATCATGATCATTTTTTACTAAATCAATTTATCTTCTTCTTCTTCTTCTTCACAGTCCATCGTTGCTATTGTCAATCACTCTGATTTTTGTAGTTTTTGTCATTCTACTTCTTCTTCTTCTTCTTCTTCTTTTTTCTATCATTTTTGTGTTTTCTTCTTACATTAAACAATTTTTTATTTGATATTCTTTTGATAAATACATGTATTTATAAAAGATGTATATATCTATTATATACTATATAATTTCTTTATTATCAGATATATATATTTATCAAAATATATTATATGATAAATATAATATTATCATATAACAAATATAATAGATATACATCTATATATATATATATATATATATATTTATCATATTAATTTATATTAATATTTTTTTAAAACTAAACAGTAAAAAATAATAAAATAAACAATAAACTTTTTATATGAAATACATATCATGTGTTTTAATCTTTTGTTTGATGGTTTTTTCTTTTTGATATTTATTTTTTTGTTGATGATGATTATATATATATACGTAACAAAAAAATAACATACTTTTAAATATTTTAAAAATTGACATTTTTTTAAAATATAAAAATAAGAAATTCTTGTTAAGTATCTATAATATAACTTTCACTCTCAATTAAAAAAAAAATCAAACAGTGTCACCATTTTACAAATTAATGAGTGATGCTTCTTGAAGAATCTCTATGATTTTTATGCACGGAAAGAGGATGCTTCTTCTTAGAGTAGTTGGCACCACAAAACGTTTCTGGGATCACACATCTAGTTAATTGTGTGTTGCTGGCCAATGAAATCGAATGGCATGGTCTGCTTCTATAACAATGATTCAGTTGCCCGCACCCAGGTATCATAATGATCACTTACATTTAGATGGTGTTGTTAGATATGTGTGACATGAATTGATTTGATCATGAAGTCTTACGAGAGATCGGTCCAATCATGGAGTCTTGGGAGAGGTTTCATGATTTGATTTACCAACTTGGTGATTGAACTCCGCCAAAACGGGGTGGTCGGACGCTGCCAAATAAGGTTTCCTTATTAAAAAGAATGATTCAGTTCAAACTCTACAATTATAGTAGAGCCGCTTTCGCTCTGGATCCATAGGACAGCTTATTGAATGATAATGGAAAGGTCCAAACAACTTGCAATGGAAAGGTCCATCTCTTTTGCCTGATTAAAATTGCCATGGTTGTCATCAAAATCCAAGAAAAGAGTAATAATGTCGCATGAAGCTGCAGATATCACGCCAACAGTTGCCAATTTTTGAATTCGTGCTGCTTGCCAAGTTTTATCTGGATCTTTGTCAAAAAAAACCCTTCAGTTAAATTATTATATATAAGTGCTTGATGAATGTAAAAGTTGATGAGATCAGTTGATGTGGGCAAGAAAGTATCAGCCCTAGCAGCTCTTGTCAATGCAGGAATTTCTTGTATTTAGTTATTTACTTTTTGTTTCAGTAATGCATGTTCATCAGAAAAACATGCATGAACACTCATCCAAACGCTTCATTCCTCACCATCGGGCCCCTATCCCTGATAATAGACAGGGTCATTTACCAAATAACTCTTTGTTCATAGAACAAACTGAAATAGAATAGATTCTCTACTCTAACATGAGCCGAAGAGAAGAGAGTAGATTGAGGGCGTGATGCCGTGGGGACAAGGGTGGCGGTTTCAAGGAGACTGCTTGACTTTTACGATACACAACGATCGAGTTTGGGAGGCTTGTCAAATGTTGATTCTCGACTCCCCACCACCTCTCGGAATCCGGGCCTGTCGTGCCGTTGATCATATCTAACATGAACTGCCACTGTACTTACCCTGTACCTGCACTATTCACAAAACCAACTTCAGAAAACATACTAATATAAACGAGTTATCCGTGAGTCGTGCTCAATGTGGAAAGTGGTTAGATGGGTTATGATCATAGGCAAATGTTCAGGTAGCTGCTGGACCATGGACACCTTTCATG
Organism: Dalechampia spathulata; assembly: GCA_948192965.1. Taxonomy (NCBI): domain Eukaryota; kingdom Viridiplantae; phylum Streptophyta; class Magnoliopsida; order Malpighiales; family Euphorbiaceae; genus Dalechampia; species Dalechampia spathulata. Next base: position 63,035 of record CANYBF011859938.1, on the reverse strand, counting down.
GTCTGTCTCTTGCCTTGAACGAAGGATATAAAGGAAAGATGGTGCTTGAAATGGATAGAGAAACTGCTATGCAAATTATCTACTGCTCATGGTCTTCTACCCTGAATTTAGGTAGTGGGTTGTATAAACAAGGACCGGATTGTTTCATTAAACACAAAAATCTTGAAGCAGGCTTACCAGAGCCCCCGATTCCATAATCTGTCTTCTGCAACAAGACTGGGTTGGTGTTCTCCTTGAAGCTGTAGTTGTTTAAATTTGGCTTTTCGAAAAGAGAAAAAATGAATAGAAGTGAATAAGACATTTTACATAATTTCTCCTGAAAAGGGAAAGGGAAACGAGGAAAACGAGTCTAATAAAGAAAACAAAGGAAGAATGTGGAGATGTTCGGTGGGATTGGAAGGGACCACTGGAGCACCATTAATGATTTCAGAGGAACAAGAACATGGGTTTTGGGCGGGCAGAAGACAGGAGCCCAAGTAGACCTTGGGCAATTGAATAATCACATGGGCGTTTGCCAAGTGTCAACTATGGCCGGTATTGACGGTTAGGGCACTCCCGGATGTTCCTCGATAAAGGAACATACAAGGAAAGAACCATCACCCCTTGTCTCCTCTTTCCCTTAGTTTTCCCCCATCTGTCCAATCGTATGCTCCATGGCTCTCTGCTTCATCATGTGGGCATCACCCAACAATCTATTCGATTTCCTTATACTAGTTAAGAATTAACGGTTTTCAACATGGATAAGAAAATTTCTCACAGCATGAATGCTCAGCACCGGAAAATCATCAATAATATATTCACTACGAATTCCGTTAAATTATTTTTAATCTTTGTATGTATGGCGCACAAGTATCATGCTACAGAAAATGAAGTGTTTTAGCAACCGATAGAGCATGTACTATATGCATAGACCACAAGAAATTGTTTAATAATTACAGTATTGTTTGATTATAATACCGAAGGATCTACTTTGAAGGTGAAAAGGCAAGCAAGGGCAGGAATCAAGGAGCCATAAACCATGCAAGTGGTGAACGTTCAGTACAAGACAAGGAATAGAGTTACTCGGTTTAGACAAAATTCATAATATATATATATAGTTCTCCTGGAATTAATATTGACTACAGTAATTTTTGATGGAGTTGGGGCTCCATCTCTTTCCTAATATATCAGGAAGAAGGTTTGAAGTTGCTTCTTTTTCTCTCCCTGGTGGGGTTCAAATGTCCAGAGATCCCATTGATTGAAGATTTTTGGAAGAAAAAGAGACAAAAGAAGCCATCCATATCTTCCTCATTTCTTCTCATCCCATACAGTTGCACGTTCTGCAAACAGAAAGTCTTCTGCAATTAATGCTCTCGCTGCAAATATAACCACGATCACAGCCCTAAATAGCTACCATCGCTGCCACTTGCTACTCATTTAGTATCATCAACAAGCGTAAACGAGTTATAAGCTTCTTAGCATGTCAATCGCATCCTGTTTTCTTTTTCTTTTATGCCTTTCTTCGGATGTAAGCAATGCCAGACCAGTTCCTGATACTACTAGGAATAAGCAACTCGACGAGAAAGTCCACGTTTCTGATCAGGTTGGTGCAGTTATGATCACTGAAATCCTGTTCTTTCTCTCTCCATTTTTTCATTTTCTTTCAAAATTTATGAACAGTTATTCTGGTTAATTATATTTTTGATTCTATTACAGTGACCATACATCTATAATAATTCTGAGTTTTCATACAGAAAGGTGAAGGCAAGTTTCCAGTTCCAGGAAAGGTGAAGCCGGTTTCATCGAATGAAAGCACACTAGATAATCATCCACTGGAGGATAGTAATCAAAGGTGGAAAGACTCCAAGGCTGAGAAGAAGCTAATAAAGTCAGAAGAGAACAAGAAAGGAAGAAAACATCAATCAGGTGATGTTGGAAAAGAGTCTCTCGTTTCAGTTCCTTGGCGGGTGCCTCATAATAAACATGGAGAGAAGCATCCTGGTTTCAACTTGGATTATTCACCACCAAAGACACACCCGCCTTCACATAACTGAATCACATCAATTTTGCTGTATTTTCTCTACTAATCCCTGTCTATCTTCCTCACATGCTCTCTTTTAATACCTGAAATATATATAATTATTTTCTTAATTAGTTGTTTCATCAGGAAAGCTTTCATCAAGTGTTGAGTAATGGAAAACTTGAAAAGGGTATGTGTCCGACGACCCTTGGGTTCTACTCATTCCACCTATATATACCAAAGGCGTTAGCAGGCCTGTCATTATTCTGCACCATATCGCCATAAACATTGGTTAGCCAGTCAGCCTTTCCGCCAGTCAGGTTAGTCATGGTAGGGGTTTGTATGAGATATGGAATTCTCCATGTCTTCCATTTTTTGGGTTTGGAACGTGGGTATTATTTTTATTTCATTTCACAGTTTATCTGGAATTTAAATTTAAGATAAAATTCATTTCCATCTTAAAATTAAAATATCATAAAATATTGAATGTGTTTTTTTTTTAATTTTTATGATACATTTTGATTATAGGTTATATTGGATATAATTTATTAAAATTATTATAACTATTTAATCTTTTAAAATATTTTGGTCACTAATATTTGAACTTTAAATTTGTAACATTTAATGTTTTAATTTCTCACTATTTTTCTCATTCTAATGCTAATCTAATTTTAAACTAATTATTTTTTTCTATAATTATGATAAATAAATTATAATAATTTTATTATTTTAGTTTTAAAAAAGCCATTTGTGAATTATAATAAATAAATAAATAAATAAATAATCTAAAATTTATATCATTTTATTTCATCTCATTTAGTGTAATTATTCTAAAATCCCAACTATCAAAAAATGAAATAAAATCAAAATTTAAATTTAATTAACATCGAAAATCGTTAAAAAAATATATAAAAATTCGATCAATTACGTTTCATTGGATCCCATGGACATCGATTTCAGCAAAACCTATCACACGTCTTGCAGTAATCAGCCTGGTTAAATTGGTTGCACCTGATAAAGTTGTCCAAGAACATGAACCAACATGGTTACATGGTGATCATCATTTACTAGTATCAGCACTCAAGTGAGCAGGTGTTTTGGCAAGTAAAGAAACTAGCTAGATCACATCCCACAACAACCAATGGTGCCAGGTTGAACTTAGCATCAATTTAACTGGTTTGATGGTGTAATAACAGATCATTCAAGAGTAGAAAATTGTTATACAAAAGATTCATGCTAATACGACGTCGTATGAATGAAAGCAGACGAGCTTTGGGTATCTTCGTTCTCACCACAGCTAGCTAGAGGCGTCAGTGGCTCCCTGAAATAAGACATATTGGATGAATATGTCTTATTTTTATTGATTACATTCGATATAAAAATTTAAAAAAATCATATATTTATCCTTTTATTATTGTATTATTTCTATAGATTATAATTGATAATTTCATTTCATATTAAAATTTATATAATGATATTAATGAATAAAAAATATCATTGATATTTAATTATTAATTGTTACGAGCATTTTAACAATTTAAAATTTAATTTGAACTATTAATTTTAATTAATCGAGTCCAATGAATTGAATCGATTTAAAATAATTATTATCTAAAAATAAAGAAACATAAACATTAAAAAAATTAAAATAATAGTTTTTACTAAAAAGAGTAATATAATGGGTCAATGTGGTCCTAAGGTGTTTGAAAAATAATGGTAACTTCCTACAAGACAAGGTATGAGCAAGGAACTAAAATTAGAGGGTTTTATTAAATAAAACATTAAATGCTGGTGGCGTACTTGTAAAATCTGGTACTTTCGGATGGTTCATGGTAATTAACGAGGGAGGACCCTCTTTCCATCCAATATAAAAGCAAAAGCAAAACGGTGAGTTTTTGTACAAAAAGCTGGGAGAGCGGATCCTTGCACGTGTTAAACTTTTATCTCCGGTTGCTATAAAACGGCGTCCATCGTTTGCGTTTTAGTGGTACTCTTATTTGCTTACCCCACCAGAGGAAAAATTATTGTATAAATATTTCCCGCCAAAAGAAATTGAAACCATTTTGAAATCAAAGCCCTAAATATCAAACGTACCACATGAGAATAACCAGCCATGTAGAATTGGCAGAGAAGACGGAGCTGAAGGCATCAAAAAGAGAAAGATGGCGGTGAATGGAGCTGGAGCATCTCTAGATTGTTTGATATCCTCATTTAATACTCGAATCTCTGAGCTTCAACAACTCGTTATCGCCAGAAACAGTGAGTCAAACTCGACATCAATCTTCTACTTTCGTCTTCTTTCAATTTCATGTTTTTCCCGATATTTATATCTTTATATTTTATAGATTAGAAAGGATTAATATTTTTAATCATCTCTCCTGTCTCTACATAGTGTACCCAGCGAGCAGCATAGCCGATTTAGCTGCGATTGAAACCGCATTAAAAGCGATGGAGCTGCAGATACAGGCTATCGAGGACCGGGTGCGCGAGGAGAGCGAGGCTATTCATAAAGCTAAGGTGTTTTGCTTTGTTTTTCTTGTCTTTGCCTTTTGATTTTACGAATTTAACGTAATGTTCAATTGAATTGAACCTAATTTACTTGTCTTGGTTTGATTGCAGAAACTCATTCATATGTCGCTGCGACAGCAGAAAAAATTGCAAAGTATGAGTAGTTATGTCCCTTCATCTTTGCCTGACAGAAGGGTCGCTTTGAATTTAGATACAAATAATAATAGGTAATACTGTTCTTGCTCAAGTACGTGGATTTGTTTTCTATTTCCATAATTGAAATGCTTCCTTTTCTTTTGTTTTGTTTATTTTTCCCTGTATATAGTATGCTGCCAGAAATCCCCGATGAACTGCATGGATTTGGTACTTTGAAAATAGAGGAGGAGCCTGCACCATTACCTAAGGTATTTGAAACATTATGTGGTAGAATCATACCAACAGGGGTTAAAATGCTTTAAATATATTTGCAGAGAAGTCTGATTCTCTAGTTATTTGGGCAAATTTCCTATTGTTTTTATAAGTGCTCATTGTTTTTATCACTATTCTTAATGTTGTCCATTGTAGGGGAAAAAGGGCCGTTCACCTCCACCCGCGTGGTATATATCTGCTGATGAGCTGTATTCGCTGCCATCGTGAGTTAATCTTTCCTTCTTTATTCAATTATGTATTTCCTGGTATAGGTTACTGTGTAATAACTGTTAGTTATTGCTTTTCGATGATGCACATATATTTGCTCGAGTATAGCACACCGAACCCTTTTCTAGTATCTTACAAATTCTGCTTATTTGTTTTGGTATATATGCAAAATATTCCTTGTTCTTATAATAGTAACTACCAGGCATCTTTTTTTCGACATTGAAACGCTTCTGTAACTTGTATTACACTACAGATACATGAGAGGAAGACTGACACTAGATAAGGTCAATGCTGCCATTAATGACATGGTAGCATATGCCGAAGCCAATGTTCACCTTATCGGAGCTTCAAAGAAGAAGGTAATTATCCAATTGTTGTTTTCAAGTTTCCATTAGAATATCATTGATCTTTCACTGGTAACTTACTTCTTAAGCTTTTTTGTCATGAAGCTGGCAGAAAACCTCTGGGAAAGAGCCTTGGTGAGTTTTCTTAATCCTTAACATCTTACCACAACCTAAAATTTCTGGAAGTGTCTGGGTTCTACTTGTCAACGTTGGATGAGTTGCTGGTTGTAATTTTGTATAAAAATAGATGCGGAAGCATGTGTACGCATTTGAAGGGTTGGCATGATACAACTGCAATAAAGTTGATGCCTTGTGCTACCGTGCGAACTAATAGTTGAATTTGAATAGCCAGTTGATTTTCAGTGATTTCATGGAATATATGCAGGAAGTAAGGGATATTGCAATGACGGAAGCAGTTAAGGGAAAACATTTTTTTCTCGAATCTGACATAAAAGGGCCAACATTGAAGCTTGACAACACTGGAAAAGCTATACTTACTGTAAGTTCCTTTTAGCTTCATTTGTCCTTAAGCGTTTGTTAGCGCATGGAACTTTTACCCGGCATGGTTCATTTTCAAGGTAACATACTTGGAAATGTCGCTCTGTCGTTTCTTCTTTGTTTTTTGATTCAATGGTTTTTTTTGAAGTTAGAAACACAGAGCACTGTTTCATATTAGGGGAAATGATTCGAAAAAACCACAATTCGTGGGAACTTGTGCTCTCCTTTATTTAAGAGCTCAAAATGACAACATTAGAAAGTTTTCTAGTTCCGTTACCGATTTTATAAGTCGTGCAATACGTCGACCTCATATGGCTGATACTTTCCAGGTTCTTCGTCACCTTGGTCGCATCACCGAGACTCGGATAAAGCATCACCGCGTCCTCATTCTCCTAAAGCCCTAGCTTGCCCTGCTTCAGACTTTTTTTTCCTAGTTCCATTTTCAAGTTGAAAAGATAGTGAGCTCTATCCTACCATGTTTGATAATCACCAAGTAGCAGAAATATACAAGTGTCCTTATTCCTTACTCAAATAGGAAAGTTAATATAGGAGGAGAAAATTTCCTATTACTAATCAAGTTTTTTTAAAATCTCAACTTCACCAAATTGCTGGTGAATTTGGTGAAGTTTGTGTATAATTGGCACGTACAATGAATAATTCGTTCTAAGTCTAGATTTCTGAATTTGTTAATTAGATTATTCAGCATTTTGTTTGCAATCGATGCCAACTTGTATCCATGTGATGTCTTCTTCCCTGGAACGGGAAGCCGACAATTTACAGGAAGAGTTTATCTGTTTCGCCCCCAGTTTCACTGATTTCACCATTCATGTAGTTTCTTTTGTCCATTCTTTGAAAGCATGTTGGTCAGCATTTCAACAACCACTGAGTTACAAATTATCAATAATGTAGTCAATTAATATAAATTTCAAGAATTTTGAACTGAAGCTACCAAAACTAGAGACAGTCATAATATATATGATGCAAGATAGTTTATAACATAGCATGATTACTTATCGATTGATTATTGGCATTAACAGTTGAAATTTTAGGTGGAAATGGGTCTATTAATTAGTGAGCTATTCTAATACTAATCCTGCTCCGGATGTATGTTATTCAGATAATGAACTTTCCAATTACCTAACTCCCAACATTGCCGGCTTGGTTGACTGATCGATCGAGGAATTAACCATGCTGTAACACATTTTTACTTGTATTAAATATCAGAGTTAAATTATTTAGTATTAGTTCATCCAATAGTTTTTGATAGCTCGATTACATCCAATGTGCTCACATGGGTCCCTTTCAAGATTTTTTTAAACCCAAGCCATCTATAAAAACCCTAACCTGGTGGATTACGAGAACCACCCCTCGTATTTGTATCTGTTGCAGCCTTTGGAAAACTACTTGTAATACCAAAAATGGTTTCCAAGCCATTTGCTGCCACTGCTCTTCTTGTCTCGCTTAACCTTCTCTTCTTCACCTTGGTAAGTTCAAAGCATCATCATCAAGTCCCTTGCCCGCCGCCACCCCCAACCCCCCGAAGACTCCAAAATGCCCTCCTCCTCCTCCATCATCACCTTCATTCACTTGTCCAAGAGATGCCCTAAAACTAGGAGTATGTGCTAATTTATTAAACGATCTGATCCATTTAGTTTTAGGCACCCCACCAAAAGAACCTTGCTGACCTTGAAGCTGCCGTTTGTCTATGCACTGCCCTTAAGGCTAACATTTTGGGTATCAATCTCAATGTCCCAATGTCCTTAAGTTTGCTCTTGAATTACTGCGGAAAGGGTGTTCCTGCAGGATTCCAGTGCGCCTAAATGCATGACACTGTATTTCTAGCTTTCGATATCATTCTCCGGTTCATTCATCTTGTCCCTCATTTGTTTTCTAGGCTTGTTTGTACTGCTTGTTATGCTTCAATTATTTTCTGAAAGGAACAAAGTCTGTACCCATTATGATGTATCGGAGTGAGTGAATGTGTAACCTCGTGGAATAACACCTTTCATTGTTTCTGTAACTTGAAATTCTAAACAACGTAAGATGGATTGCTGTTTGACATTTGATCGTTTCTATTCTCAATGAAGCAATTTGTCATCATCTCCTTTCCGTTTCTTTAGCATCAGAAGGTGATTATCATTCTTCTGAAATGTTAAGAAGATATCAGAACGATTGAGCATATTGTCATAAACAAATTACTTGCCTGAATAGGGGCATATTCCCTAGTTTGTATTTTTGTTGCCATTGTTGTATCCCAATCAGGAGAAAAGGACATGCTATAAAATCATGAATCATCTGGAATAATGTCTTGCTCATCTGGGTGGGACTTGCCCAATAATTGAATTAAGATACTGAATGGTTACGTGAACAAGTTTTAGGCCACAAATTCCATTTCATTAATCACAATAACATCTACCACTTTACATATTCGATCATATAATAGTATGAAACGAAGGCTCAGATGATTTGCATCAGTATAAGACGAACCCCACCTCATAAACTGACGATTGGAATCGAAAACACCCTATTCTTTTCTTCTTTGAATCAATTTATTATATGATATAATATCATCTTTAACATAACTTAATACGCTTGCAAGTTCGTACACTACTGCATACGACAGGAACAGGCCTTTCATGCTTGGCTGTAATTTCAGTTCTTTCGTTGTTTTTTATCCATATTCAGTCGTATGAAGACCCACGCCCTACCTAAAAGAAAATTGAAAGAATCTTTGAAGAAAACAAGCATCTGAAATAAAGAAATGATTGCCAATAACCAAAACATTCAAATTGCAGAAGCAATGAAAGACCAAGCAGAGAAAGAAGAAGAAAGAAGATGGGGGATGGTGATAATGGAGAATGCAATGAACCAACCAACCAATTCATTCATGAAACGACCCAGTTGTGCTGATGGGTCTGCCGATCCAACACTTCTTCAAATATCAGACAGAAAAGAAGTTCTAGATGAACAATTATGTTGAAACAAAAAATTTTTGGAAAATGGAAAAGTAGAATGAAATTTCCTTTTAAAGGAAACCCATTGATTAATATCAATCGTGCGTTTTATAGCAAAATTGTCACCTAATTATCTTTAGCATAATCCAGCTTGTCTTGCTCAAGTTCATGTTGTTGGAGTCCAGGCAAAGGTTGACTCATCTTCCATATTCTCAATGGACATTCGGAAGCTTTCATTTTACTACAATCCAATGATCTTTCGCGATCCTTTTGTCTCCGTCCATTGGTTTCTTAATTAATGGAAATGATGATTGTTATTCAGGACAAACAGGTTCCCAATCTTTGGAAACAGTTGAGTTAGAGCTTCATGTCTCAACTGTAGAGGACATGGGGAGATGAGATGAAAGCTAGCAATGACTACTGTTTCTTAAACCGTCAATGGGCTATTATTTAATAATTTCTATGTTAATGAAGAGTGGTACACGACGTTAACATAACCCTAGTTCAAATAAACCCATCAATCAGGGATAAGGCAGACAGAAGGCAGGACTATCTTGTCATTTTCCACTTTCTGTATAATACTGTCAATAAGGAAGCCGAAAAGAAGCCACCGGATAATAATTTTGATTTGTCAGACTCAGACCCAATAAAGTTTCGAAACGTATAAGAGAGGAAAGAGAATGTCTTTTTTCTTTTTTAATCAAAAATTACATTCAAATTACCACCTATACCACTAATTACTTCCCTCAGTGCCATCGCCGCCGCCCCCTGCCCGCCGTCTTGGTTATGGGATCTTCAGTAATTTAATAAAGAGGAGCCCTGTTGGGCGTCTTTTTTCTTCTGTTCATCAAACTAGCCGTCATTTGTGGAAACAGTGACTTGCAACCTGATAAGCTGCTCCGCTTTTTCCTCACAATCTCTGTTGTAGTAGCGGTGCAAGCAAGAGTCTTGCACCCAACCTCTTCGTAAGCACCTGAACTTGACGATGTCCGAGTTGATGCGACCGGTTCAAGAACCGAGTCTGGAGTAATCGTTACATCATCTTCCAAACCATTTGTGGGTAAAGATAATAACTTGCAATCGAAAAGAAAACTTGCAAGCCCACTTGCACCCTTTGTTCTAATTACATGGTCAATCTGAAAGGAAAATAGAGTATTACGAACTAAACTAAGAGCGAAACAAGTTTCGTGTAATAGAATTAGAACAAGAATGGGTGGAAGAGACCTTGCATGAAAGAGAGCAAAAGAGATATGGGTGTTGTAAGCTTCTGTCGCAAGTGACGCAGACGTTGCTAATGCCTCTGATTTGCCTCGTTTGTGGCCTTGGGTTTACAAACACCACTTTTGCACTGTTCGTAGTATAGGACTGAACACATTAAAGGAAATTCGGCTAAATATTAGGCAAGTTTTCTGTCAAACATAAGCTGATGTACTAAGATTCTCCTGATATGTTGCAAGAAATATCCTACAAGTTGCACCATAATTACATTGAATTCAATTGTTATATACTATTCAGCTTGCTTACTTGAACAAAAGCGCAGTCGAACAACTTTTGAGCATCATTTAACCTGATAACATCATGGTATACATATCTTCTTATCTGCAAAAACCAAAAGAACACGGTAAAAACAGCCCAGACGGAGAATTTTTCAGGGGAGAAATATCACTAACTGACCTGCAAGAGTCGATGAGAGTTGTGAGGAGACAGGCAGTGAGGGCAAATACTGACGCAACAATCCAAGCAAAATATGTTCTTTTCATTCTTCTTAGCTTCTTCATGAATTAAACAAGCATTGAAGAACTTCTCCGATAATAGAACTTGAACCCAGTTCGGTAGTAGGTTAGCAGAAACCAGCTGTATGCAAACAAAGAACGATCCAATCAGCTGTATCGGACAGAAACCAAAAGAGGGTAAATAAAATAAGAAAAAAAAAACCATACCATGATTTTCTCTTTGACTGGTACTGATGGTGAAGCCTGAACCGAAGGAATAAGAGAGGAAGAAAGAAAATTGGGGTTGCCTCATTTTAAAGAGCGCAGAGAGTGCGTGTCGTGTTTTCGTATTTGGTAGTACATGATACAGTTTTTATACATATATATTGTTAATGTCCTACGCCACTACTCGAGCAGCAGCAGAGGCAAAGGTTGGAAAATGGAAAATTAAAAAACACAGCAAGACAAAAAAGGGAAAAGCTGTCATTATTGTTACGACATACTATTGGAAATTTATTGTAAAGAATTTAAGAAATTTGACCTCTTTTCCATTTTTTTTTTTTTTTGGTTTCTAATATTGTTCACCGTCCATGCCCCATGAACCCTAGACCACTCTACATTTACATATGGCTGGGGTTGTTTCTCTCTCCGTCCTCACTGTACTATTCGTGACAGCACTCCAATAGTGACTTCCAACTTTCCTGCCTATCCCTTCCCCTTGGTTTGTAGAGAGCGTGGGTCATGAAATCATTATACCACCACCCCTTTTCATTTTTATATTTAACCAGTTTCATTGAATTGCTTTCCATTAAGTTTTTTTTTTTATAATAAATTAGTATTTAAAAATTTAATAATAATTCATCAGAAGTTAATTATCTTAATTTTAGAGCTTTTATTTATTTTAAATATTTTTTATTCAATCATTAACTTAAACATGATTATTAGACTAATTTATATTGTAATTATTATTTTAATTAAATTAAAATATTACTTTTTAAATAATATTATTCGATAATATTCAATATAAACTGATGTTTAGAAAATAATTGATGAAAAGTAATCATTTTAACTTTTACAGATCCGAGGTTAATTTTTTTATTTATTTTAATTATTTTTTATTTAATTATCAACTTATTATTAAAAAATATTTTAACTTCAAAAATTAATATTTAAATAATTAAATATTAATAATTAGTAGTTGACAATTAAACATTATTAAGATAGGTAATAACAAGGAAAATAAATAATTATATATAGATGTGAAAATGAAAAAAAGGGAATATTATAATATAAATCAGTGTGAAAATGAAAAAAAGAAGACTATAAACAATAAAATAGTTATATAGATGTGAATCAAAACAGTTCATAAATATGGTTAGGTTGGGTCTTATGCTATGGTTGATCAAAGAGAAGGTACACCAGAAACGTACGGAAGAGCATTGGCAAAATGGCATGGGAACTGAGAAGAGCAGCTGTCCGTAGGGAAGTTGTGAGCGAAGCAGCCCCCATCTCCCTCATCCACAGTGACTTCATTTACTCCGCACATACACTTAACAAACTTTGTGCCCTCATGGGTGGCCTTTATTAACTCAATCCAGCCGAAGAATGTGGTAGGTCGATGTAGGACGCCCATGGTCTAGTCGGGTTACAGAAGTCATTAATGGATTGGACTTGAGATTTGACGGCATATCTTAGGAGATTTATCCTAGATCTATAGATCTAATGGAAAAGAAATGTACTGTTTATGTTTAATAATCTTCTGTTACTCGGTGATGGAAACTTCTATGAGATTCATAGAATGATGTCATCATCATTGTAAAGAACCAGAGAGAGCGAGCGAGCTTTTGAATCAGAACAGGAGCCTTTTTGTCAGCATTAGCTGCTGCATAGTTCTCTGTGATCTTGTTTCTTGGTGACTTGAAGGAAATCACATTCCATCAAGAACGAAGTGGAAACTAACATAAATGATGGACCCAAGCCCGATCTTATGGAGGACTCGAGCTCAATGCTGGGACTCACTCCAGGGCCAGAAGTCTCCTTCCCTCTCTCTTTCTCGGAATTATTCATAGAACCCTCCTTCGTTACTACAATTCGCTTGACAGTTGATAAATACTACTGACTTGCCTCCGTTTGATGCACTGCCTATGCTTTATATGATTTCAAGTCTTACATTGAAATTAACTCCATTATCAGTTGCTTAAGTTGGCCGATAACTTGATTATCAATTGCTTTCACTCATCATCCGTACATTGCTAAGAAAGGAAATAGTTCATCATTTGCTTTCAGGGCCGTCTAAGCACAGTCCGATCAACAATGGAGGGGAAAGAAAAAGATGGCAGCCAGTGCAGTTTCATTCTCTCACCAATGATTAAAAAATTCTCAAGCACGAAAAGCATAAATTAAATAAAAACTATCTTTCCCATGACTGAAATTAAATAGCAACATCACCCAAAGCTTCTGAAATCTTTGCCGACGACATGGAAACCACTCCTCGGCTGACGAAGACAATTTCCTTCCCTTTGACTCTGAAGATTTCATTCCTGATCAGAAAGTTATCATTTTTGAGCTTGGCCAGCCTTTTAACGAAGAAACCCAACAACCGTCCCAGTAATCAACCGTAATTAAGTCTAAAGAAGAGAACAAAATCAAGCCTTTTAATGCCATTCGGCTCATGCGTTCACTTCTTCAGTTTTTGCAACAGTTTCTTTATTTGAAGCTTCTTATCTGCAGCCACAAACTGCACGTGCCTTTTGATGAAGTGGGTATAGAGGTGGTCGATGAGTTTTTGGTTTCACGTGTGCAAAGATTGCCTGATTTCACACAATGATATCTGAATTCGAGTGAAAACCCTGCTTTCGGAGCTGAATTGGGAATTGGGTCTTATTTAGAAACTCAAGTCCAAGAGATTCAAAGCAAATTGAAAGTTCTGAGTACTGTTTCTAATCGCTTACAAGAGGGGATTGATAGAAAGGATAATAAAGTTTTAGAGCTAGGGAACTTCCTAACCCAACAATGGAGTCATAAACTGGCATCTGTGAATATGGGTAGTGCAGTATGGACACTTCATAAACTGGCATTGTTCATTTGATCTTGCTGTAGAGATTTTTCTAGTAGAAAGAGGTGTTCATTTTTCAATGCTAAGCATGGAACACGTTACGAGAAAGGCCGCCTTTCGGGGTCAAACCCGGATAACGGGGAGGCACCCAGTTGTTCCAGGACTTAACATAGGAAGAACAATAATTCAGTTTGAGGTCCATTTGTGAGGCGCGTATATATATATAAACTAGCAAGACACCTTAGCCCTTAGCATACGACTCTATGTTCGTTCATTTGTCAGATGGGCCTTACCAACTCAGAAACCTGGATTTATGTTTACGTTTGAGTTGGGCTTCATCCTAATGGTAGGGTCGAATGCTTTTCCCCCCCTTTGGATATGAAAAATTAGGGATTTTATAAATATTTGTAAAATTAAACAATCTATTAGATGTGAAATCCATACATGTCTGAGGATCAATGTATTAATTTTAATAAAACATAAAATAAAATTTATCACCTTCCTTTTAAGATCAAAGAATAATTATAAACATATCTGCAAAGGTATATTATATGATTATTAATTCATTAACAATATACTAATGTATATTAATTTTTATTAAATTATTTATATAATCATAATTAATATAAAATTAATATACATATGTATGTATATATATATTATTAATAATTCTATTTAATTAATCAGGAGAATTTTTACTTGTTTAGAGCTATATAGAGATTACAACAAACCCCACATATATTTAACTTTCTACGATGAAAATCAACATAAAGAGCCAATGATTTATCTGGCAGATTGGCTTTGGCCAATGACAATTGATTTATAAGTGTAATGCTAATATATAAATATATATACACAAACAGAGTATTATCAGGAAGGTCGAACAAAGAAATTATTGTCAGATTGTTATGGCTTTGATCGGAAATTCCATGTTAACAATCCATCTTTTCTTGTCCTGCGACTTGCTTTTCACAAACTCAAAAATCATTTGGCACTTTAAGCCCATCATTAATGGAAGGGAATAGAATCATTCATTGTTTCAACTTCTGTAAAAGGATAGGAGATGTAACACTAATCTTGAAGCTAGATTGAACATGCTACCGTTGCTTTTTCCTTTCTGCTACACAGAAAAAGGTTCCCTTCAATTCAAAGTTTTAACCAATGCAATTCTTGCATGTAACTATCAAGGAAATTCCCAACTAGATCCTTCTCGTTTTGATATGGTTTTAGGGATATTAATTAGCAGCGACATGAAAATCCTCATCCAAACCATTACTAACATAAAAGCAACTGATGATCTTAAGTACGTAGTCTTACAAACTAAGTCAAGTACTCTAACAGGAGCTGAAGCAGGATCAACAAGAGGGAAAGGGAGAAGTACAAAAGAAAGAGAAAGAAGGGTGGGAAAAAAGAAAAAAGAAAAAAGAGAAACCCTAACAGTTGCACTTCTTAGTAGGGAGCAACACCAACGTTGGCAGGAGCAAAAAACCCATCTTTCATGAGCACATCTTCTCCATCCTACATCAACCAAGACAAAGATAGCATTACAGACTACACTGATGGCTATGAATTTACGCATTGAGCACACTGATTTACGAGACAGTGTTAAAAAAGAAAAAAGAAAAAAGAAAAAAAGAAACACAAGAAAATGGTCGTCTTTTTAGGGTTTCAACTTTCAAGAATATCGTCAAAAGAAACATGAAAGAGAAAATTCAAAAGTACCTGTTGGCGCATGTTGGCTTTCTTCACGGGTTGATCAGGCATGAGTCCGAAGTGAATGTGAGGAAAATGGGCCCACTGTGAGGGGACAAACAAATGTACTCCAATCAAGAAAGTTAAATCAAACAAAAATGTATAAAGTGTAAAAGAACTTCTGCTACGATTTGTGTATTTTATGTTATTTTCATGATTCTATCTTGTCACTTTGACATGAAGCTTTATATAGCTTGGTAGCACTTGTATAGAACCCTAGCTAGAGAATAAGAGGTCAGATTTTCTTGGATCTTACATTCTTGGCAGCAGCACTGAATGCTTCTCTGTGGCTTATATCAGGGTTCCCAGCTTTGATGCGTTGTATCTCATCCCTGCACGTTGGTTAATGTCAAGATGAAAGCATATATGCTTTGTAGAAGATACAAAGTCTTTTACTGTAGCTGATATTTGGAATTACATGATACCAAGAAATTAAATCTTAACTTTCTTTATGTGTGTGTTCATCTTAATTGATGAATGATTTCGTGTTGAAGTTAGAAGATAGATTACTTACTTGATAAAGCGATTGTAGGCAGATGGGACTCTCTGTCTCTTCTCTGGAGCTGGACATGCAACACAAAGACATAACAAAGACAAACAAACGGACAGAAACATTGAAATCACTTCGCTGACTTTATGAGAGATTTCTGATTTTGTTATCTTTTCTCTTTCTTCATCATTGCTTCATTATCATCTGTGACGAATCTATCTATCCATCTAATCATGGATTCCCTATCTATAATTCCTGTTGTGAAATAACAGTCACACGCAGACTCATTCTCTCTCCCCCCATTCACACATGAATAGACAAACTAAGGCATGCAACATTTGACACTTTTCTTAACTTGATCAAAAATTACATGACAATAATTCAAATACCCCTTCGAGTAAGGATTAAAAGGGCCTTTTTGAGCTTCTTTTTCTGACTTCTTAAGCACAAGAAAGTGGCCAAAGGTGCATGAGGGCAGAGCTATAAGGCCTCAAAAAAGCAACGTAAGGTGATAAGATAAACTATTCCACCAGATCCGAAATAGGCACATAGGCTTTCTGGTAACAGCAAATAAACGTAGGAAAACATGGAGAGGAAGGGAAAGTGTCACAAAAGGTTATTGCTCTTCGACATAAACCAAGAAAGATTAGGCACTGTTGATTAGAGAGGCCCTAAGTTGGTATAGACGAATCTTTCACAAACTTTTCTCATAATTAGTTGAGAGACCCTAGTGTATGTTTCATGGGCTAAATTTAAGTGATGTGTTGACTAACAGCCCTGAAGAGGAATCTGCTCGTACAAGCAATTAAACTGAAATGAAAGCGCAGTGTTACATTTGGAGAAATAAGAGAAGAAAGAAACTAAAGAATCTTACGTCTGTTAACGACAGGTGGCTTAGGGAGCTCCTCATGAACTCCTCCTCTAACTTGCATAAGTTGTTCATTTGGGTTGGGCTGATTCATCAGCATACTTGATGGTGCTGTGCTCCGGATTTCCTCCTAATTAACATTAAGATAACCCATGGAATCAGAGAACTTCAGAGAAAAATAAATTATGATATAGTTTCCCAAATTTTACGATCTC
The DNA here is from genome assembly GCA_948192965.1 of Dalechampia spathulata. Classification (NCBI taxonomy): domain Eukaryota; kingdom Viridiplantae; phylum Streptophyta; class Magnoliopsida; order Malpighiales; family Euphorbiaceae; genus Dalechampia; species Dalechampia spathulata. Next base: position 46,004 of record CANYBF011859938.1, on the reverse strand, counting down.
AAAACCCTAATTCCTGAATCATCTATTGATCCCGAAAGGAATGCTTTACAGAATTGAAGAAGCTTCAAGAATCACGTGTGGATATTGAAACCCTAAATCCTCGATATAGGTATGCGTAATATACCAGGATAGTCTGGGGATTGAAAAATGCATGACCAAGATGGAGCTGGTTAGCAGCAGGAAGAAGAAGGCTTCGCATGTTCACCGTCAGGAGGTTGGTGCAGTGGCCGCATCGAACTGTCACCGTCTTGAACAGGCTAGAGCAAGGAACACTCACCTATTAAGACATATACACAGGAAATTATATATACAATAGAAAGATGAAGCGCTTGTGATATTGAAAGCCATTGAAGAAACTAAATGAAGAAAGAATATCAAAAAGGCAGATATAAGCATATAGAATAGGGGATAAGAAGGAGAAAGAAGATAGGAGATAAAAGACAAAGGAAGAAAAAGAAATAACACCGCAAGGACAGTGTCACAAAAGTTGCATTGGACGTAGCAGAGCTGGTCGGAGGAAGAGAGGTGGTCCGGTGAAAAGGCAGCTGATGAGGACGACATGATCTCTTTTTTGTTCTTTTGATTGTTTCTTAAGGATTATTTGATTCTTGATTTGATTGATGGGAGCAGTGATTGATCAGTGTGGATATCTTTTGATAGACACGGATAAAAGAAATTCTCTTCTTTGGATCTGATATATCTTCTTGATTGTTGAGTTGTTACTATAGAAGATATATATACATATATATATATATAAAGCAAGAAACGAGAGATGGATAGGGATAGAGCAAGAGATCGGCAAGGAGAAAGAGAAAGGTAAATGCTACTTATGTAGTAGAAGATTGAGCAGAAGCAGAAAGTTTTTATTTATTTATTGATTTCTCTGTCTCTCAAATTTGTTTTACAATAACATGTTTATACTTTCCAAGATTTTCTTTAAAAAAAGAAGGAGCTTGTACAACGTCTTGATGTATCATGAACAAAGGACAGAGGGAGATGAGGTTAAAGAGGGCAAATGAATGGTTGGCATTCCCAATGGATGTGTAATGTGTTAAGTATAGAAAGAGAAGAGATGCGGCAGAGGTGGGGGAGAGGCGAGAGTTAGAAAGAGACGTGTGCATGGGCTTTGCCTCATTCACCTGTTATTTTCATAGTTAATAAGCCCCTTTTTTTCCTTGATTCACTACAATTCCCTTGCTTTATTTCTTCACATTTACCGTAACAAAGCAAATCCGCCCCCTCTTCTTTCTTTCTTTCTTTCTTTTGTTATTAGTACTCCGTAGGATTACTTAAACTTTCTCTCTTCCCCTCGACTATTAATGCCCTAAACAGCACCCTTCTATCCTCAATAACACTAGTAAATTTTGACTTGTAGCTCGTCTAGCCACTGCTTTCCCCAATCCCATCGCCCAACTCAACTCGGCTATGTGTGTCTTTTCACATTTTAAGCTGTTCTAGCCCACCAAACTCCTTCATTCCATTGGTTAATTAATTACCCGCAGTGATACCTAAGTCAGGATGCAAGGGGTTAACTTCGAGAAAACTTATCCTTTTTTGAACGTTCGAATTCTGTATGGGAGGTCATAAACCCCTGGTTCCTCTTCTTCTCCTTCTTCTGTCCATGGGACTATTCTAGGCTTATTTTGTTCGTGATTAAGTCATGTTTTTATGCAATATGTAGTAGCATTAAGCCTTTCACAATCTACTGTAACTACGTACATATTTTTCTTCTAATCAAAACATGGTTAGAGGTAACATCAACAAGTAATAATCTCGAAGCCTTGGGCATGGCCATGTACAGTCGGTCAAATGTAGCTTCAATAGTAATAATCACCAAGTAACAATCGGTGACATGACCCATTGAGTCAAATAAAATATAGAGTTAACATGCTTCATCATGCCTATTCAATGTTAAACACAAAGAAAGAACGATAGATTGAGTTAACAACATTCCAAGGAAAAAGTTGAGGGTAGCACGAACAGGAGTTGCAGAGATAATCGGCCCCCATATATATACATATATATAAACACACACACACATGGCGTTAGCAATCTTGATGTCCTTCAAAAGATTCACCGCCTCATTATTAAAGCAATTATAACAAAATCACACAAAAAGCATTGAAGCTTTTAATATTTTTTCGAGCGATTTGACCACTCAGGCCTCTCTCTCTTCTCCTCTTTCTTATAAGTATAGGGATACGTAGCTGTCAGTAGTACCAGAAGACAGGGATCCCTTTTATTTATTTTGCATAAATTTTTTGCTGTTAATATTTTCTTTTTTTCTTTTATGCATGATGATAAGGCTCCTCTAGCTAGCCTTTATGATCATTAGTTGGGTTCTTACCAACGCCATATGAGCCCTATACAGCTCTTACTTTCCCTTGCAAGAAGTTGCAGACCGATCCAATCTTCTTCCCCCCCTCTTTTTTTTTTTGGCCATTGCACTTTGTCCGAAAAGATTGGCTGTCATTTCCCTAACATTTTTGAAAACTATCACCATCTTTACAGACCCTTATGAGTGCTAAAAGGGTTCGTCTTCCCCAAAATTTCTCTATATGGTTAAATATTGCCTGCCACGCGGTTACATCTCACCACCATAGCCGCTACCTTCTCTTTCATTCTTATGCTCTCTTGATTGCTCCTAGACAAGTGTTTTAAGACATGATTGGCCTGATTAGCTCATGTTCTTGTTTTCATTGTATACCAATTCAAGTTTAATCTATTATTCTATTTAGCATTTTTATTTCCTTTGGCAGTTCAATCCTTTATTAACAACAACAGATGATAGAACAAATGTTAAAACTAAGTTATGATTGGAATCTATATATAAATAATTCAATTGATAATTTTTGAATTTCAGTAATCTTTGTCATCGATAATTTTTACCATTTTATCTATTATATAATTTTATATGATCTTATACGTATTAATTTTTTGAAACTAATTAATGTTAGAAATTATATATATTTTAATTTATAGATATTTAATTCATATAAACATCATGATATTTGATTCTAATATGACTTCATTGCAAGACAATTGATACTATCTTTGCTAACAATCTTTCAGTTAAATCGAATTTATGACTCATCTCTAATATCATTTATAAGATTTTAAATATTACCGATTATCTCAAAATAAATTCATGTTAAGAAATATATAAACCCTAAACTTATAATACATCCATCCCAAGCTGATGTCTATAAATTCGACTATAACTTAATACATTTATCTCTGATACATAACAGTTTTATATATTTTATCAATAAATTATATACAAAAATATCAAGTAATAAGAATTAGAATTAAGTAAGATTTCAAATAAATTTAAATAGTACCATTAAATTTATATGGTGTTTTAGATTCACTTGTTTCATTACAAACTTATGCCTAGGCCTTGATTCTGCCTATTGAAACTAGTCTAAGTTAATTCAGGAAACATGACAAGAAGTATTCAGGCTGTAAACTTTGACCAAATTATGATTATTTTGTTGCAAGAATCAAGTTGAATATTGTACTTGTACTTGTAGACACGGAGTCCTCCTAACAAGACATTGTTGAAATTGCATTATTACAAGAATCTGAACTAAACGTTGGCCGTTGACTATAGGCAAGGATCGAAGCCATATGGACTAATACATCTCATATCTCTGCACTCCGGTAGTGAATTCCGCCGGCGAAGAATCGGTTTTGAGAAGAATATTCCATTTCACTAATTATTCTTTTTGGGTTATAGTGATTAGCAAATGCTTGGCATGTCATGTTACATTTTTACTACTTACATGGCAGGAAACTATATTCATTACAAAAGTATTAATCAAATACTTTTAATATAAAATTTTCTAAACTTTGAATTATCTTCATTCGATTTATAATCCGGTTTGGTTTAATTTATTTCAATTTATTTTTTTTATCGAGTTAAAATCAAATACTCCTATCATTTAAAAGAAAAATGAATCATTCAAAACTATTAAATTTTTATTCATTTAGTTATAAATATGAAATGAATAATAATTTAACATTATGAAAACAATAATTTAAGATTCAAACTCTAATTTTTATTTTAAATTTGAAGAGAAAAATAACGTAATTGAATGATTTTCATGCTCGACATGCATATAATCATGAAGATGATTATTATTTATATGGAAAATAATATCTTTGGTAATTATTACTTGAAAGAAATTATAATGATTAATAAATAATGAATTATATAATAACTGTAATATTTTTTTAAAAAATAAAAATATGTAAAATTTTAAATTCTAAAATTTCCCACAATTGGAGGCTTTTTATCAGTCAAAAATTATAGTTGTTCCAGTTTATAGAATAAACGGTTTATTTCCAAGAACAGTTTCATCTCTTTTTATATTTTCAAATGACAATTTTATTCTCTTTTATGGTATTTAATAGTTATTTAGTAAAATTTATTATCATTTATTAACATGATTTTATGTTTTTTAAAACAAAAATTATATAGTTAAATATAATTAATAGGGATAATTTGAAAAATAAAGTAAAAAGATAAAAAATTTATTAATTTTTTAAATTTGTAAACAAAATCAAATAAAACTATCTTTCAAAACATAGGAAATATATAAAATACTAATAATTATAAAAATAATTAATTTTACTTTTTATTTTATAATAATATCATATGAATTATAAGTTTTAATAAAAAAAGAATATTTTGATATAAAACATTGAATCTTACAATATTTCAATGATTATAATCTAATACTATTTATTCATCTTATATTGATATATAATATATTTTATATATTTTTAGCTCTATAACTTATTATGCTAAATATATATCATTTCATGCAGTTATAATGATGTTGTGTTTGGATGTAAGTTTTAATATGAATAATTATTTTGATCATATTCAAATTAGAAACATCAATATATCAAAAAAAAGATAAAAAAGACATCAAATGAAGGAGAATAACTTACATTTTAGTATGTCTTTTTAACTTTTTTTTCATATATAAAAAATTCAGAAATACACTCTTAAATTATAATTATTTTTCGTTGTCTTTCTTTCTTTCTCTATTTTTCACAACCCAATGAGACATGATTTGATAAATTATATATACAAGTGAAGCTCATAAAACAATAAATGAAGGATGTATGTATATAAAAACCAAGACCAAGTAATGGGGGGTCAGAATTTTTACATTTTCAATGAAGATAGATGATGAAGTGTAGAGATCAGAAAAGATGCAATGGAACATTAAAACCAGAAGGGCAAGTGACTCACTGCCCCGTTGGACCCGCCCTGTCTTGAGGTGCTGAAGTTCCTATCATTCAGCTACCCTTAAACACAACTCCTTTTCCGATATTTTCTTTATAGTGAATCATACAACTTCTGCCGTTATCATAAATTTTGTATCAGATCATAACACAATGTTACAGCAGCCATTGCTGGACAAAAACATAGAAATCGGTATATTAAATACCAACCCTGAACCTCTTACATGACCCTCACGCCTTACTTTTCTTCATTTTTGTCCCACAATGATGCCCAAATTATATAAACTATACAGGCAGGCACCCGCACCCCATAAAATAAAATATATCAAAAATATTTGTCTATATTTCAATCATATAAAAATATAATATAAATATGGATAAATTTATATATATATATAATATATATGAATATTAAGATTTGTTCGATCAATTCATTTGAAAATTTTATTTCTTTCTTATATAAATATTTATTTATAAATAATTTTTAATAATAATAATAATATTATTATTATTAGTTATGTAACATTTATGGTTCAGGAGACTAATATTCTTTTATGAGATCGAATTTGAATGCATGTATTATTAGAGCATCATGAATACTTAAAGAAGTGAATGGTGAATGTTAGGTGTTCCATCTGAACATGAACTGTGATTTGTGTTTGGGTTTTAAGTAGGGTGGCAGCTATCTTGCAGGCATTGTAAATATGGGAGTGTACTATGTGTTTACTTGACAGCGACTTGAGCTCCTCTAATTTCTCTTAGTCTCCTTACCATTTACTCCCAATGAAATTATGCTAAAAATGGTATGAAAGCAAAATATATATGATTAGATGCTAACATTAGAGAACTAGATCATTTACGAACTACTCTGAAATGTTATTTAAAAAACTCAACTTAAACTCAAATTCTCTACACGCAACTCGCATAGAAAAAGACAGCAAAATGTTTGAAGTTATAAAGATCCTTGATGATTGAAAAACGTTAGTGGGTGAGTTCAGCAATTATCAGGTAACAGAAATATGAAACATTATTACCAAATGATGGTTAAGAGTTTCAGTCTCGAGTATAATGAAAATGAAGCAACAAAAGATGCTTGTAATGAATATTTCAACACCCAAAAACCGAATAATCAGTACTTAAACAACCAGTAATAATCCTGGTGATATACGCCAAATCCTTTTATGAGGATTGAAGACATGTACGTTGACATATATGTGTATATATAGAGAGAAACAAAGCATAGGTAGGTAGCTTTTTTCTGAGGAAAAGTCTGAAAGAGCAAAGAGAGCTCTATCTCTCAGCATCTCAAAAACAAAAGGAGGGTAGAAATCCAATAAAGACGGGCATTAATGGAGGTGTGAGGTGGGTTCGTTTAAGCATTCTGCAAAGTAGAGCAGCTGCTAATGCTATGCTAGGGTTTTGTGTGATGATATGTACGATATATATATATATATATAAATTAAATTTTTACTGTGGCATAAAGGTACTTTAGGGTAAAGCTTATAAGGAGAAGAGTTGCTTTGGCAGTTTTATCTAAGTTGAGACATCGAGGTCACTTGCAAAAGACATGAAAGTAAGATCCATTTCTTGTTTGTTTTTGTACAATAATCAGACATTTTCTGATTCCCCTTAAATGGTATAATTTCAGCCAACTCACTGCCATATCTATGCGACATGCATCTGCTTAGATTCTCTTCTTATTTATTATTTTTCTGCTTTTCTTTCTTTTTCTTTTTCTTTTTCTTTTTTTTCCCTTCCTCATTCTTTGAATATTCATCAAATCCTTGATAATATCTTTTTTCTTCGGAACGTTGGACGCAGATGGGTTGGTTCATATTTGATCATTCAGTAATAGCTTTTAGCGACAACAGGTACGGATAAAATGAAAGAGCCAATGACGAGCGAAAAATAAGCGTCGTTAAATGGTCTTTGTAAATTCGATGCAACGTTTAGCGACGAGTAATTGGCGCAGAAACCAAAACCTTCCGTGAAGGAATTACGACGTGGCTTATAATATTACTTGTGTTTATACATACTACTATGTATGTAAGCGTATTCCTCTCTTCCAACTCCAACGGCTACAAGCTTCAGACATGAATGGCTTTTAGTTTTCTTGGTAAAGAGAAGTCTTGCTGAACAAATGATTTGCAATTCGCCATTTACACTAGTAAATGTTGGAGGTACTTCGGTGCAATACTTTCGGAAACTGGAAAGGAAATGGCAGCTGAGCATAAAATTCTTGTTACTGTTCTAGTCGCAAATGGCCATGGAGAAATGGGCAATAGAATAAAATAAAAATAAAAAGGAAGACAGTGAACATGAACTCGACCCTTAGGATGAGGAGAGACAACATGTTAAAGGAGATGGGGAACCTAACTGATTAGAGATGGAGAACCTAACTGATTGGAGATGGACGGAGAAGACAAGTCTCTTTCAACGGGAAATTTGTCGGTGTTTTAATTGTATGTGCAAGAAAAATGTTTGTTACAAGTTTTAATCAGACCTTCTGTTCAATTTAAACTTGAGACTTGTAATTAAATAACAAAAGCACCTTGTTGCCCTCACAAGCATATCTTCGTACCAGTATCAGTAGCATGGTCACCTCTTACATTGTAAGCTTCGCATGGCATGGGAAATATCGAGGGGAGGTCGAAGAACACAATGGTGGGCAAGATTCTAGGCACCGACAAAATGTAGCATCTTCGTGCGGGGTCCTGAGCCAAGATGTGCCTAATTGAACACTTGTGCAGTCCAGGTGGTAAGAATGGACACCGGAGAGACGTGCAAAGATGGGTTGGGTACATTCATAAGTGGGAAAGAATGGATAGATTCATCTTGCCAAAACACGTCAAGAAGAAAGTTCAAATTATGTAGCTTTTTGTAGTATTCTAGCATTCCTCTTTCTAGATGACTTTATCTAGAATCGTTGATAACAAGCAAAATGACTAGCACTCACATTGCACATGCAAATCGCCAAACAGATTTGTTGCAGGCAACAACGCTAAGGAAGCTCAAACAATGCTAAAAGCTGTCACCAGAAGAGAATTTCACACTTTAGAGCATGACACGGAACCACTGCCTGAACAATATAATAGTAATAGTAATAATAGTTTTATGCACCTGCAAGGAATATAGACACGCACCCTTTTCTTCTTCTGGGAATATGTAATTCTTTTGTTGCTGATCACTTGTGCGGTAGCAATTCCTATCTTTGGCTAAGTATTTGCATTTTAAAAAAAAAATTCCATATGAAACAAAATAGAATACTTTTTTGCACAGTGGCACGACAAAAGTACCACAGGCGTTGCGACAGAGAACTTGTATTCATCCTAACATATTACAGAACAAAATTCCTTTGAAGAAGACCACATGATTTCGTAATATACTAGACAATAAATCACACCTATTTTGAAAGCCAATAGATAATAAGAAACAATGTGCAAGCTGCAATGACTGCAGAGAGAATTAGGGTGTCTCTTGATCGCCGCCTCTTGATAGAACCTTCACACATGAAAAAAAGAAAAGGTTTCGCTTTACTGAACTGAACAATTTAAACAATGGAACAGGAAATATTAAATGGTTGATGAAGTACCGAGTAGGCCACGGATGATAGGAAATTTGTCACTCAAAAGCTTCACTTTTCCTTGGACATCTCCAAATAGAGCCCTTTGAGAACCTAAGACAGCTTTCGTTGATTGTGCTTGACTGATAACATCATCTATCTGCACAAAGATCGCCCTAATATTTATAAATTGGCAGGCGATCAACAAAGCTATTGCTGATAATGGAGATAAAGAAATTCATATCTTCAAGTTAGCCTTAATAAATAGTTTCCGAAGGAAAAGTAGATCACGATCATGATTAATCTAAGCACAATAAACAAACATGCAAAAGCAAAAATGTAGGATCCTTTAAGATTCTATGTAATTGGCATAAAATCCAAGTAGATTATTGATTCTGAGATGGTAGGAAGCTTGACGGGTACTGACGCCATATGTGACTCTGCTTCTTGTAGCACCTACAACTTAATCAATTTTTATTTCCTTCACAAATTCTTACCATCTCTGTTCTTTTATTGACAAAATCTACTTTAATCCTGACCAATATTGCCTGTTACCACTTCCAAAAATAAATGTTCATCCATTTTCTGAGCCACGTAAATAGGAACAAATGCATTCTGGAAAATCTCATTCCAGAATAGGACTAATTAAAAATTCTTACATGAGCGATGCTCCCATGGATGGCAGCTCTTTCTCGTAGTAACTGCATTCTTGGAGACATACTCCCAGATGCCTGCATGAAATGAAAAAAAAACAAATATTCACATATTGAGCAAAAACAGCAATATCTATAATATCAAAGCATCTTGCATAAGAGTTTAACAATGCTAACCTTGTACTCACTAATGTCATCTCTTACTGAACTTAGAAGCTCCGCATGTTCCCTCAATGAGCTTATGTTTCCCTTGATTCTTCTAAATTCCTACAATAACAAATTGTATGTTACTTCAACAGGACAGAAACGTAGATTCAATAGTTATTAGTGAAAGTAAGATAAAGTTCTAAAGTAAAAATAGTTTCTACCAAGCTTTGCAACGGTTTTTGAAATATTTCACATTGCATTTCATTTTGTATTCACAAGGTATCAACATATATTTGACTTATCTATCAAGCAACAATGCCAAAGTCCAGAAGAAGAAACTGGTACACTAACAATAAATGTAAAGGCAACATGATATCATCCAATGCAGAAATTAGGGTTCTAACGAGAACAAGAATATTAGGAATACAATATTTTCTTCAGAAACTATAAAGAAAGATGACTACATTCATTTACCAAAAAAATAACAAGAATCTAAAGATAAATTCACTAGGAAGTCCAATTTAAACTAAAAAGATCTGAGGAGCTCGCAATTCAAGCAACTACCCACGAATGTGGGTGACTACTGCTAGATGTCATTATTACTTGTCTTACAACTTTCTTGTATGTCAGAGTGAATGTCAATTTGTAGTAGGTGTAGAGGAAGTATCTAGTGAGTGCCTAGTAGCTAGCTTAAAATGCAGAAAATGATCTAACTCACAGTAATGCCAGGCAATATAATCAAAGTCTAACAAAGAGCAGAGGTTGCTAGAAATTGAAATCATAGTAACCCAACACAAACCTGCGTAAACTCGTGAAGTATGTCTCTGTGCCTTGCTAGCTTTTGAGTAACTGATGTTGTTGGTGTGGCAGATGCAGCACATCTACTCATAGAATCATTTACATCTAGTAGCTTCTCAAGCAACGATTGTATTTCCATTTCCATAGACTTCCAGGACCTGCTAGATCCAACTGTAGGTGAACCTGTATCTACATAACCTGAACCCAAATCTTACACCATTAGGAAGGAATCCTTATCAAGTTACTTGAAGCAAAATAACAAATTTAAAACAAATTAATTTCAATTTGAACTCTGCAGATCAGCCCGTTAAAAAAGTATGAGTAAAAGCAAGGGAATTAGACTTTGTCTCTTCCAAAACTGGAAGTATATGCTCTTATTGAGGACCTATGTCTCAGCGTACTGAAGAGACACCCCTTAGCCCTTTAATAAGATTATCAAAAAGCATATGCAGGGACAGGTTAATTTAAATGTATGCTACTCAAAACAAAAAGGTATTTTATCTGATGCAGAAAAAATCAACAATCTTTGTTCTGATTGGAAAAGACATCTGACCCCAATTAACTCGGGATGAACACCTAGTTGAATTAAGTTGAACAGAGTTTACAACTAAACAACAAATCAGCACAAACAGAAAAGTAACAATAGGGAGCTTAAGAACATTATCTCTACATTAGAAAATTTATACCACACCATTAATGATCATCTGAACAATTAAATCTTGCAAGTTACCAAAAAATAGCAGTCAAATTTATTATTGCCGAAGAAATAGCCATTGCTGAATAGTCAGGATAGTTGCTGCATTAGATGAGAGATCCTAAATGAATTGGGAAGTAATATTTATAAATATAGATGAAAAAAATGTAAGCCAATATAATGGAAATCCAGTCCGGGAGAAAGCACTAGAATTTAAATATATCATGGCAAAAAAAACAGCATAAGGATGAAGTTGACTCTAGTTACTTTTAAGTGGTAACATAACTGCAGCCCTCTTGTAGAGGACTCATCAACCTAACTGACCTGATCTGATGTGATCTGATCTACCAATTAAGGAAAAAAAACAGTGGTTTATATAATATCTTAAATCTAATTGCACAAACAAATTGAAAGACCATTATAGAACATTTTGTTCCAATGAAAGAGACTCAATATATGCAGTAACGAAATTTTATTCCAGCTACATTACTTATGATCAATGTTGAAGTAAACAATAATTAGATAGCTAAATCAGAAATTGATTCGAGAGATCAGAAATTTCTGGTGAAATTCGCAAATATGTGGTTGTATAATTGTAAGTAACGAAAAAATGCAACTGATAAAAGTTTAAACAAGAAAATCAAATCGAACAGAATCGAACCTCCTTGAGTGAACCTCGCGCCAAGCTTAGCATAAGAGGAGAGCTTAACGTCGAGATCTCCTTCAAGCTTTCTTGCTTCTCTCCTCAATTCCTCCCAACCGGATTCTTGCAAATCTAGACTCGCATCCGTCATTTTCGAATACCGTTCAAAGATTCTCTGGCACCAGATAGCTTCAATTGGTTTTCACCTGCTTCTCTTGTGTCCTATGCTTCCATTTCCTGCTACAGTTTTTCTCACATCCTTCTACTGGGTTTTGATCTTCGTTTCCGTTCCACTCGGAGGGGAGAGAGGAGGCGAAGCATGCAAATTGGGCAAGTCCGCTCATGCGGCCCATAAACTTACTCTAGTCCTTCTGCGGCCTTATTGGTGGCCCAACAAGAACTGGACTATCAGTTGGTATGGCCGATGAGGCTCAATAAGGAATGGGTAATGTAGATTGATGGACCAATATGAGCTAGAATTGGGCCAATGAACCGTGTTAAATTGAGTCGACGCATATGATTCTGAAGCCGAAAAATAAATAATTAATTAAATTTAGGACGGATAATAATCAAACAATTTTTAAAATTTTATAAAAATAATAATTTTTATGATAAATTTTAAATAAAATTTTTGATAAATTATAATAAGTTTAAAGAAAAATTACATTAAATATTTTAAATATTTTGAAAATATCTGTTATTCTTATAAATTTTTTAAAAAATATTCAATATTTTTAAAAAGTTTTTAAATTTAAAAATCTCAAAAATAAAGAGAAAATCACACCATTATATATATTTTTTATAAATAGCCAAAACTTAGCTTTTCCTGAGATGTCCTTGTCCGACTTTTAAGGTTTATGTACTTTCCAATGTAATTAAACCATCTTTTAACTAACTTAAAATGTTTTTTTAAATTTCTTTCATTCTATTTTATATATTTGAAACATATAAATTTATCATAATTCTTCCATTTATCTTTCAATTTTCATAAAAAAATAATAAATTTAAAAGTTAAAAAATGTATTTTAAATGAAAATAAATTAACAACAGATATTCAAATACATGAACAAATAAACTAATATATGAAAATAAAATAAAACAAAATAAAAAAAGATTGTAAATGACGTACTTGACCGCCACCTATTGTGATTTATATAAAGCAGGAATGTTAATATACGGACCATCCCAACTACTTTTAATGACATTGAAATGTAAAATAATCCTAAAAATAGAAAGACCAGTTCAACTACCTACTTGCTCGATACTTATTTTAATAATAATATCGATACGAGGATGTGGTTTGATGGACAATCTCGACTGACCCTCTTTGTAAGTCTTCTCTTCTTCACAAATCAAACCCAATACGTCTTAATATATATTATAATTACTTTTTAAGCTCTAAATTAAGTCATATAACTAATTTTGCTATTAAATTTTTCCCAATAAATTTTTCTAATTATTATTTCAATTTTAATTTTAAGATAAAAGTGATATCTATCCTACCCGATTTCTTTTTGATACATACATACATTTATTAAATTTTCGTTAAATTTTTTAAAAGATATTATTCCCTTATATTGCTTTTAAGTATTATTTCAATAAAAATTATTTTATTTATAATATATATCTGTTGAGCCTAAAATTAATTTGGATAATTTAAATATTTATCAGCTTAAATTAATTAATTGGTTAGTTTTTGTTTAATCAATAACCAACTTTATAATTAATTAGTTAAATTAATTAACTAGCTAAAATTGAATCATGACTTAAGAGTAATGGTGTGAATAGTTTGAAGAAGCAAAGTTATGAGATATTGGTAACGTGAGTATGGATAGTTATTGAAGATTATGCATAAGTCCTTTAAGATATATAAATGAAGGAGAATTCAATAGTGGGAATGATGAACAATCAATATAAAAAAAATAACAGCAAAAAAATAAAAATTCTTTATATTTCAATGTTGCTTTTTCCTTTTGTTTATTCAATCATAAACTTTCAAACATTGTTTCTTAGCTTTGTCCTTAATCTAAATATTCTCTTTTATTTAATGCAAGCAATTTTCTTGAAGTTATTTGCATGTTTCTTTATTCCTATTTGTTTTCATATTTTTTTTAGTATTCATAAAAGTTTTTGTTGTCGAGCCATTTAATACATTCAAGTGAATTGTCAAATGAGCTTGAGAAACCACAATCGCCCAATGCATTTATTGAGGTTTAACCTCTCGAACGCGTGTATTTAATTTTTTCAAATTCATGCCAAACAATTTTTGCACACCTAGTGATACTCACGTGATCATGGCCCTCAAAACTCACAATACTTTAGGCAAAAAATTTACTGGATCTGAGGATTCGAATGAGGTTCTTACTATTGTACGACTATAAGAAATTGTTCCTATTATCAAGGAACAAGCTAGTGAAAAAATTGGTGTTTGTTCTAAAGAATTCATAATAGGATTGAGAAAGTCTATAAGTAAGGCTTTGAATGAGGGCATGACTAACATAGCCGCTTCCTTGGAAAAAATCATTGTGGATGGTTTTGAAAAAGTCTACACCATTAAGGATGACTTGAGGAGAGAGATATAACCTTCTAAAGCAATTGAAAACCTGAGTTCAAATAAGAAAAATGTAGTAGAAAAAGTCAATAATTCTCAGTCACCTCAACTCTCTCCTTTTTATTTAGGAAGGGAATCATATGGTTCATAATAGACAAGATTATAGAGGACTCGGGGGTAAAAGATTGAATTCACTCATACTAACAAAAGGATGAGTGAAATCTAAAGAGCTTCAGTAGAAAATATATGTGTTCATCTACATAAGAGGGGAAAATGTAATAAAATACCTCATGATTGTTTAAACGGTAAGTCAAGTATTTCTTACCAAATTTTTGCTAATTCTCACCTCATTTTACAGTCAAATCATTATGATACAGATGGACAGAAATATAGAGGCCCGGGGGCACTGTTCTTCAACCTAATAAGTCTATTCTTCCGATCAATATATTTGTTCCTCAACTTAATAGATATGTTTTTTCATCTAACATACCTATTCCTCCAACCAATATGTTTGTTTCTCAACTTAATAGACTTGTTTTTTCATCTAATAGGTTTATTCTTTTGGCCAATATGTTTATTCCTCATCTTAATAAGTCTATTTTTCTACCTAATAGGCATGTTCCTTAATTTAATATATTTATTTCTTAAACTTTTCAGCAAAATATTGCAAGAAAATATGATAAATGGTTGCCAAAAAGTATATTGATAAAAAATACCTTAAGGTATATTTTCTCATGATGTAGGAACTCATAGGGAGGCCATAAGAGTAAAAAAGGGTGTCAATCATGGTCTGAGAATAGTTATGACCATAGTTACTATTTTTTATATTAATGTTTATTTTGAACTTCAATATTTAAATATTTTTATTATTGCATAAATCTGAAAATTTTTAATTGTTTATGCTTTTAGTATTTGAGTTTTTGAGTTTAATCATGTTTTAAAGTTTAATTGTCTTTAATTATTAAATGTTTAAAAGTTTAAATATTTTATTAATATTTTATTGGTAATTGATATTTGAATGTTAATATCTAAATATTTTAATTTAGTTTTATTATTATTATTATTATTATTATTATATATTTAAATGTTTACTTTTTATTTTATTAGTATTCTAATATAATGTGTGTTTATATTATTATTTATGATTAAAGGAGTGCACGAGTGTTATTTGGATGAACATACCTTTATTCTTTAGGTATGATAGGTCAAGATCTAAAGAATTGAGTCTTGAAGAACTAAGGTATATAATTTGTCATAATTAAATCCACACTTATTGAATTCAGCCATTCATATGCGGGGGTGATTGTTGAGCCTAAAATTAATTCGGATAATTTAAATATTTCTCAGCAAAAATTAATTAATTAGCTAAATTAATTATTTGGTTGGATTTAGCTTAATTAATAACCAATTTTATAATTAATTATTTAAATTAATTAAATAGCTAAAATGGAATCATAGCTTAAGAGTAATAGTATGTAGGTAGTTTGAAGAAGTAGAGATATGAGATATTGACAGCGTGGGCATTGACAGTCATTGAAGATTATGTATAAGTCTTTTAAGTATATAAGTGAATGAGAATTAAATAGTGGGCATGAACAATCAATACAAAAAAAAATCATAATTTTTTGTACTTTAGTGTTACTTTTTCCTTTTGTCTATTCAATCATAAACTTTCAAACGTCGTTTCTTATTTTTATCCTTAATCTAAATACTCTCTTTTATTTAATGCAAGCAATTTTCTTGAAGTTATTTGCGTGTTATTCTTTATTCCTATTTATTTTCATATTTTCTTTAGTATTTCTAAAAGCTTTTGTTGTCGAGTCATTTAATACATTCAAGCGAATTGTTAAAGGAACTTGAGAAACCACATCACGCATTTATTGAGGTTTAACCTCTGACACACCCACATTTAATTTTCTCAAAGCCAAATAATATCAATATCAATTTAATATTCAAATTATTTTTAAATTTTATCATTTTTCCATAGTAATTTATCATTAATTTTTTTATATAGTTTTCAACGGTTTAAACTCATGTAAGATTTTTTAAAAAATAAATAAAAGTATTTTAAAAAATTAATAAATTTTAAATGACATTCTTGATTATTGAATGGATCTCTAAAATCATATTTAATATTTATCTATATAAACACCTTACAAAAATTGCAATAAATATTTAATATTCATTTTTGAGTAAAATTTTCTATTAATAAATTTTGATTTTGGATGAATATTTTAGCATTTAATAATCTTTTTGAATAGTAATTTAAATGCATAGATTATATGAAATATGTTGTTAAAATGGATTAATTTTTAAAGAAAAGTCAACTGATATTTGATCAATCTCGAACGGACATGTCGAAGTCAAAGTAGCGGAAAGTTGCCTAAAACATGGTCGCAGTCAAAAGGTTTGATACACGACAAAACACTGTCCAATGGAGCAACTACTAGATGAAGTTGTCATGTTTTTAACGACCAAACTTGTATCCACTGTTTAGTCGTTTCTCTCCAAACATGATTGTTACGCCACTTTTACCGTATGTTATTTTTTAAAGTTATAAGAACATCATCTTACACATAATGACAATATTAAAATTATATCTATAGTTTTAAATAATATAAGTATAGTTTAAGTTATATAATCACTCATAAAAGTTTTAATTTTAAAAATTATGCTTTTTTCATAAATTAATATAATTATTGACTACCAGTTATAACCTTTGATATAATTATTAAAAATATACAACTATAAATTACATTTTAAAGCAACTAAGAAAAATATTAATTTATTTTTTCATTCAATTTGATCCCATTCCTGGCTTAATTTAAAGTTACTTGAAATTGATTATATGTATTTAATATAATTATCTTGATTTTAGATAATAAATTTATTCAAATTTGTTATAAATAAATTAAAGTTTATTATTTATTATTCAGATAAGTTTAGATGTATCATTTATTTACTTTCTTAATTGATACATATAGAAGTTTTGGGAACCAAATCATATTACTAAATGAATAATATATTTACGAGTTAACAATTACTTTGTGAAGATGTTTGCAAGTCAAGTCATGAATTGAATTGGGTATGTTGGAGCTTTCCTTTTGCATCCATGCCTCATTGGAAGTTACAAACATGGAGTAACCTAATCTAGCCAAGAAGAATTCAAATATACAAAATAAACCCACATGAGAATCCATGGCCACGAGCCAATTCCAATTCCAGGCTAGTGAGTTCTACATCACATGATTCATTTTGGGATTTAACATCAAACGATCAACCAATAACATATAACCATGCGAATAAACAATAAAAAAAGATCTCATGCTTCAAACCAATCGTAAAAATTTCAAGTAAAATGTAAAAATTCCACTGGTGACGGGTGGCTGCTTCCTTTAGGCGATCGGTGCCATTCCGGGAAGCATCATTCTCGCACAATGTAGACGAGGGTGCGGATGCTGACACACGTCCCCAAAAAAACCCGTTTGAAGAGGTACTAATTTCATGTGTTTACGTGGCGAGTTCATGCATTTCTTCGAAACAACATTGTATACTTTTGTGTTAATAAACAAATCAAGATTTTTTTCTTGGGAATAACTCGGTCAATCAATCGAACGGTGGAGATTTGAAACGCAACCGCATGACTAACACGTCATCTATCATAATAATATTTGTCAACCGTATCAAAATTTTAGCCTATTTTCTTATTTTCCTCCATTTTTGACCAAAACTTAATGGAAATGTGTAGTTTGTGTTTTCCTGTTCTGGTTAGAGGATCTTTATAAGCCGGAAGCCCCTTCAGAAGTTCTATTCGCCACTGCAACTATCCCATCTTCCTATTCCGCCGCCAGAACCGCCACCGCCTCCTTTGATCGTAAAACAGGAATTTGATTCGTGGATAAACCTTTTTTTCTCTGTCAGCTAGCCAGAAATGAGAAGCTTATTGTGTATTAGCATAAATCAAGAATATGTCCAATATACCCACTTCTCTCTCTGAAGTTTGCCTCTCTTTCCCGTTCGGCAATGCCCATTGCTGGCCCATGGCCCTTTTCTTAAATCTTACCCTTCTCTAACACAACCCCTTTTTGTATTTTTTTTCTTATAAAATTTCAACTTAGCTTATAGTAAATCCCATATTCTATAAGCCATGACAAAGATCAAAGGTTTCAAGATTGGAAAGCGGTTGGTTAGGGTCTCGAAACGCATCCTTAGGGGGACCCGAAACGCACCAATATATGATACGCTCCGCTCGTCAGAATCAGCATGCAGGCTCAAGCCACTCACTAAGCTTATCAACTGGGGTCGCCGTCTAACAACCGGAGCGAAATCTCTATGCTCAGCAAAACCCAGGTCAGGTTATATCCATATAGGTGAAGAACCAATCCACGAGAAAAAGGTAGCGGTGCCGAAAGGACGCTTGGCGGTTTACGTGGGTCAAGAAGATGGGAATTTTCATAGGGTATTGGTACCTGTAATTTACTTTAATCATCCTTTGTTTGGTGAGCTATTAAGAGAAGCAGAAAAAGAGTATGGGTTTAGCCAGCAAGGTGGTATCACGATTCCTTGCCAATACTCAGACTTCGAGAGAGTCCAGACACGAATTGCAGCAGGATCCGGTGGTCGGAAGTCGTTTATGAGGTGACGGCGACGATGGACGATGGTTTAAATCAAAATATTGTATTAGAAACAGATTAGCTAAACTTCTTTTCCGAGCCTTGTTATCTTTACCGAGGGCCATGGATTTTTCTAGTTGTATATTGATTATGTAGTTAATTTTGACATACAGTTTCATTTCATTCTCTTTGCTGAATAAAAAAAAAAAAATGCTTATGATTCATAAAACTTGAGAAATTCGGACACGTTAGCTGGTGATGATTTCTGTTGAATTTCCATGGAAGAAAGACTAATGGAAAGAAAAGATATCTTTGGTTCTCCTGCCGGTCCTCAAGTGTCCCTATCAAGCGTCTTTCATTGTGGTATATTTTAGGGTTAAGTGGCGAATATTATAATAGTAGTCTAAGTCGGACCACTTCGACTTTACAACGAAATATCACATATGGATCCTCAATGGTTTTAACATCCATCTTCAAGACAAAGTGGGGATGTTATTCTCCCATGTTCCCTTAGCACCACTTCAACCCTGTCCAAAACAATAATCCTCGAACCTAAATCATATAGGAAATGACCATGTCAAAAGCAGGTAATAAGATGCGATCCACGTTAACATTAACGTCGTCGTTTTTTAATTTTAATTTTTATTGTTTATTTTTCATTAAAATAATTGTTTGAAATTGTTAAATATAGGATTTTGTAATCATTTTAGTCAGTCTTTTCTATCCGGAGAAAGCCTGATGGGCCATCGCCAGGTTAGGTCATTTCTAAGCGCCATCAGCCCATGTCGACCCCCTTGTATACGACAACTTAAAACACTGTCGTTTCTTTACAATGTCGAAATTCCATGTACGAGGCGCGACACCTTAGCCACTTAGCATCACCAGTTGGCTGGAGCAAAAGTGAAGAGTTTCTCCCTCGCTGTAAACATGTCGCCTTGGCTATCAACACTTTCTTCTACCCTTTCCCGTTTAAATCTCTGCCCGAAGCCATCGTCACTTCATCACGCTTTGTCATCTTTCAGAACCCCAAAATTATACACCCACCGGTTGAAACCCAATCACTTTCTTCTTAATTACTCGCTCGTTCCTCTCCCTTCCCGTTTATCATCTTCCGCTTCACCAACACCGCCCCTTAGTAATATGTCATCCGGAGATGATTTAATTGTTCTCGGCATCGAAACTAGCTGCGACGACACCGCCGCCGCCGTTGTACGATTAATTCTTATATTTTAAGTTTTTCGTCATTGTTCTATGCTATTGTTAATTTGTCGCGGTGGTTTTCTGTAATTTAGGTGAGGGGAAATGGTGAAATTCTAAGTCAGATCGTTTGTTCTCAGGTACTTCTGTATACATACACGTTTGGAATTAGGTTCTGTAAGTTATATGTTTTGGTAAGCATTGTATGTGGTTAAGCTCATCTTTTGTTAGCTTTGACTGAAGGCAGACTTGCTTGCTCGTTATGGAGGTGTTGCTCCTAAAATGGCTGAAGAAGCACACTCTCAAGTCATTGATCAGGTAATAACAGAGCTCGGAAGTTTTTATATATATATACACACTTTAATATTTTCTTTCTATGTGAAGCATATTGTAATTTGTAGGTTGTCGAAGATGCCCTTGATAAGGCTAATTTAACAGCAAGTGATCTTTCTGCAGTTGCTGTCACCATAGGTCCTGGTTTAAGCCTCTGCCTTCGGGGTGAGTTTTGAGCGACTCATCGTATCTTTTTCTTATCTGTTTTCCTATTTCACTCATCTAAATGCTGCTCCCATTAATTGACTATGGTTAAAAAGTCTTTTTGTTGAGGTTAATGGGAGAACTGGGTTAAAGTCTTCATCAAATCTATTAATTAAGATATCTTTAAATTTGTGCTACCTTAATTTGTTGTGGTGGAATACTATTATTTTGAAATGAAAAAGCTTCTTTAGGGATAATTCTTCATGTATTCAAACAGTTGGGGTGCAGAAAGCTCGTAAACTTGCTGGCAGTTTCAATCTACCTATCATCGGTATTCATCATATGGAAGCTCATGCACTAGTAGCCAGGTGCGAGAGTGACAAACTTAGTTTTGTTAACCAAATTATTTCTGTATGGTCTTCTTTAAAAATGCTGATAAGTTCTTTATTACATCTCAAGCCATTTGCCTGATGTTTTCTCATGCTCTCATCTGCATCCATGTGTGTCTGTCTTCTTCTAGGTTAGTTGAAAAGGAGTTGCAGTTTCCATTTTTGGCTTTGCTTATCTCTGGTAAGTACTTTTGCCTCCATGGATTCCCCTTTCCCTCCTCTGTTTCACATTCTTCTGACTGCATACTTACTGATAATTTTTGTTTTGCTTACCTGTTTCTCAGGAGGACACAATCTGCTTATTTTAGCTCGTGATCTTGGTCATTATGTACAGTTGGGGACTACAATAGATGATGCAATAGGTGAAGCATATGATAAGATGGCTAAATGGCTTGGTCTTGATTTGAGGAGGAGTGGTGGGCCTGCAATTGAGGAACTTGCTCTAGAGGGAGATGCAGAATCAATTATTTTTTCAGTTACATATTATTAATGCTTTGTTAGTAGTATTCGAGTTATCATTATTATCATTTGTCATGGTCTTGTCTGCTATATGTTGTTTACTATGTTGTTCAGTTTGCGGAAATATGTTATACAGTAATCGTGTCTTTCTCTTTCCTGAATTCTGCTTTACGTTTGTAGACTCCAATGCAACAACACAAAGATTGCAATTTCTCATATGCTGGTCTGAAGACTCAAGTGAGGCTGGCAATTGAATCGAGAAAAATGTGAGTAGAACGCCTATGAACATCCTCTATTTTGAGAGAACAATTCCTTGTACATGTGGGTGGTGTTAACAATGAGCTAATCAATGCTCTGTTCTATTTATCCCTTTTTTTAATCATTAATCAATGCATGGGCTTTGTCTAGTAATGCTGAAATTCCCATATCCGTTGCAAGTAACCAAGATAGAAAGTCCAGAGCTGATATTGCTGCATCATTTCAGGTATTTTTTCGTTTATTTATTGTCTAGTAGTTACACTCCACTATCTTGTTGTTGTGCTTTGCTTCTTTCTAAGCTATCTTTCGTGCAGCGAGTTGCAGTGCTACATTTAGAGGAGCGGTGTGAACGGGCAATTGAATGGGCTAGGAAAATCGAGTCTTCTATAAAATATATGGTAACTTTAACTGCAATTTATTCTATTGATTCTGTTTTCTCTACTTTCTTGACATGTATCGGTGCATAACAGCTTTGTTGTTATTGTTATTACTATTTTTTAACTTTTCCAGGTTGTATCTGGAGGTGTTGCATCAAATAAGTATGTCCGCACCCGTCTCAATCATGTTGTGAAGAAGAAGAACCTGAATCTTGTATGCCCGCCTTCCAGTCTTTGTACTGATAATGGTGAGATCTGCGCTATTCTATTTGACCTTAAACATGATACAGTGTTTTTATAGCATGAACCACATTGAACTAGTAATTCCTGGGGGCACAATCGGAAATAATGATAGTAAAAGGAAAAAGTAATTGGATTTTTCAAATCAAAGAGTTGTGTGCCTGACTTGAATAGTTTGGATCAGATTCTTTCAGTGTTTTAACATGTTAACCAGAACTTCTTCAAGCAATCTTTAATTCAACCATTAAGAACCAAAGCAGAAATTTGTGTAAAGAGTATAATTTGAGATTTAATGTCAATGCTATTGCAAAAATTTCATCTCCAAGTTATCATTGGTCAAAGGATTGGTCTTAACTTGATTGCACTCTAGTCCAACTATCTTTTGCTGGATGGTTGTTGGTCGTTTTTTCCGTGGAGTACATTGGCAATCACTTAAGGAAAGCTGATGCATTGATTTCAATAGGTGTAATGGTGGCTTGGACTGGAATTGAACACTTTCGGATGGGAAGATTTGATCCTCCACCACCTGCAGAAGAACCTGAAAATTACACGGTTCGTTCTCCTTTTTTTCGCTCCACTCTACCTTTTCTTTTTCCTGTACTTGTAGAACTAATGTCTTTGTGGAATCGATAAATAAAAAGTTTGAGTTCTGAAACTAGTAAATAGATGTTTGATTCACTTTCTGACTAGTAAACGTTTGTTTCATGAATTAGTATGATCTGCGACCGAGGTGGCCATTGGGAGAGGAGTATGCCGAAGGAAGAAGCAAAGCTCGTTCTTTAAAAACAGCTCGGATTCATCCATCACTTACATCTTTAATCCAGTCATCACTCCAGCAGCAATGACATCGTCATCAAAAGTTCTTTACTCCCTTTTTGCAGTTTCACTAGTATATTTGGATTGGTGCCCAAAGGGTCGATACTTGTCAATCTGAAATTTGAGCTTGAAAGGCAGACACGTTTTTCGCATCCAGAAACCGGTTTACAAACAGATGGGTCTCTGTAACAGGCAGGGAAGGGCTTGGTTTCTCTTCAAACTCGGGGACCAGGCCGATCCCCCAAGTCTTAACCATGTGATTACCCAGACACCAGGAAGCTAGAAGGAAAGCGTCATTTCCATTTAATATTCAACATTCGAGGCCATATAACATTAATTGGCAAAGCATGGACATGTAATGTATGTAATTAAGTAACTATATTAAGACGTGCAGATCTCGTGCATATTATTATTCAACTTGTTCTCACATGGGGGTGGTGGTGGTTGAAGATTTCAATGAAGGTGGCTGGTGGGTGTACAGATTTATTTGCTTGGCTTTCCTTTCAAAAGATTTAAGTGCAAATTTACCCCTCAACATGGCCAATTTGCTCATCTTTCAAATTTACAATCAACTTACCTATTTTAACATTTTTAGTTTAATTGAGATATAAGATGATTACATGTGAAAAATGATCAAATCTGTCAAAACCAATGAACCCATGCGGTCAAATGAAGAGAAGAAAAGTAAAAGTGGTTAATGATGTACCCGAATTTCGCTATAAAACGTATGAAAAAGTAAACATGAATTTCGGGTCGTCCTTCTATGATAATCGCTATATTCTTCCCATCCTTATGCTATCATCTAACATAAATTGCAATCTAAGGTACCATTGAGGATGATTTGGAAAGGTGCCCTTTTGCCTTCATTTTACGTATGTCAATTCATCTTCCACTACTCTTGCCCCCATAAAAGTTTGAAGTAATCAACAATGTAATTAAGTTAAAAGTTACCCTTAAACATGCATTAAACCTCTAATAATCTATCCTAATCATCATTAGTTTGATATCCCTTAAATGCTGTGAAAATTAGTAAGACCCTCATTATTAGGTTCACGGACCATATCCTTGAATCACCTGCAGCATCAACCTTTCTCATTGGTACAATGCTTCATGTACACACTTGCTGAAGATCCCAAACTTGGCCACTACACTCTAAATAAAGAAATCCTATCCTTGTACAATGGAAAGGTATATATGAATCTGGAATTCCCTTTCTTTTCAACCAATCAAATTCCAGCCTTTAAACAGAAACCCACAAAGAAGAATAATAATAATAAAATAATATGGATTCATATTTCCATTTCCCCAAAATTCTGATAGCATTGGGCAAGCATAAGTTTCCATTATTGTCATTGTTAATGCCTAATTTTACACAAGTCAATTGTTTGACTCATCGTTGATCCCACATTACTAAGAAATCTTAATCCTAAGCTCTTACCCTAATCATCATTTTGCTTAACCAGATCAAGTCAAAAAGGTTTCGTCTTTTTGTTCATTGTTGCTTGAAGAACAGGTACTATTACCAACCCATCTCTCCAAGAAACCAGAGAAAAAAGAAAACAATATTCCATTTACCGCATCATTACGCACATTCCAGCCAAGAAATAACAGCTAAAAAGAGAAAAAAAAGGGGAAAAAATGGAGCATCCTTTTTTTTCCTTATTATCTTCTTCTTATTCTTTCTTCACCACTTTCGATTTCCTTTGATTCAATAATCCAAGCCAGACCTCCTCAAATCTAATCTTTTATTATATATAATATATAGAGAGAGAGAGAGGAAGAGAGGGAATATTAAGCTAAAGAAAGAATCGGGTTTTCATTCAAAAACATGTCCCATCTTGATCACATTCCATCCACACCAGGAAAATTCAAGATGGAAAGATCGCCATACCCATACAACAGAGTGATCAGGTGTCATTCCTCTTTATCTAAACTCACATTTTGGTTTTTGCTCTTTGTTGGTTTAATTTTTCTCTTCTTTTATCGATCCCCATCTTCTTCTTCTCCTTCTTCTCCTTCTTCGCCAATTAATCCTCTGCCGTCCGATCCATCACGACGTTCTCTTCGTGCCTCATGGGGCGGATCAGCCTGGGAAAAACAGGTGAGATCATCTGCAAGAAGCCGATCAAGAAATGGGTTTTCAGTACTTGTAACAGGTGCAGCTGGGTTCGTCGGGACTCATGTATCTGCTGCTTTAAAACGCCGGGGTGATGGTGTTTTGGGTCTTGATAATTTCAATGATTATTATGATCCATCTCTAAAACGTGCTCGCCAAGCGCTTCTTGAACGCGCTGGTGTTTTCATCGTTGAAGGTGATATAAATGACATTGCTTTGTTAAAGAAATTATTCGAAGTTATTCCTTTTACTCATGTGATGCATTTAGCCGCCCAAGCTGGTGTTAGATATGCAATGGAAAACCCTAGTTCTTATGTGCACAGTAACATTGCTGGTCTTGTTAGTTTACTGGAAGTTTGTAAAGATGCAAATCCACAACCTGCAATTGTTTGGGCTTCTTCTAGTTCTGTCTATGGACTTAATACGAAAGTACCCTTTTCTGAGGATGACAGAACTGATCGACCTGCTAGTTTATATGCTGCTACAAAAAAAGCTGGTGAAGAAATTGCTCATACTTATAACCATATCTACGGTCTTTCCCTCACTGGATTGAGATTTTTTACTGTTTATGGTCCTTGGGGTAGACCAGATATGGCTTATTTCTTTTTCACTAGGGATATTTTGAAAGGGAAGAGCATTCCCATTTTCGAAGCAGCTAATCATGGTACCGTGGCTAGAGATTTTACCTACATTGATGATATTGTAAAGGGTTGTTTAGGTGCATTGGATACTGCTGAGAAGAGTACTGGAAGTGGAGGGAAGAAAAAGGGCCCAGCTCAGCTGAGGGTTTTCAATTTGGGAAATACATCTCCTGTGCCGGTTTCAGATCTTGTGAGTATTTTGGAAAGGCTATTGAAGGTAAAAGCTAAGAGGAATGTAATGAAGTTGCCAAGAAATGGTGATGTTCAGTTTACACATGCTAACATTAGTTCAGCGCAGAGGGAACTTAGGTATAAACCTACCACTGATCTGCAGACAGGGTTGAAGAAGTTTGTACGGTGGTATCTTAGCTACTATCATGTAGGAGGAAAGAAGGCTGATTCACGATGATTTTGATTCATTCAATTGTAGTGGTCGGGTACTTCAAATACATTTCTTGTTCATTATGATTCCTGTGATTGTTTTCTTGTTAAAATTTCTATTACCACTCATTGCTCAATTATTGTATTTCCATATATTGCTCAATTCATCCTATATAAGGGGGAGTGTCACTTCTTATCCTGAAGAAGATTTTGCGGTTAGTGGATGTTGTTCGATAGGCATTCCCTTTGTGCATCGAAACAAAAACAGAAACCTTCATTCTTCTCTCTCTATTTTTGGACTTTGTAACTGCTGTAGTTTCGGCTCTGTAGACTCCATGACTGGTAGAGCATATGCTGATTGTTGGATTTGTATTAATTCTGTGCAACTTCAATAAAATTGTACACGTTGATTTGCCATGTCTCTTCTCTTGATGGATATGAACGCCGTCACACTTTGCACTATCTTTCTATATTGTTGCTTAAGAGTTTCTCCTTTAACCATATTTATAGTATGCGTTTAGTTGATTCGCTTCTTAGTCTAGTTTGTCCAGAATTTGGCTACCTTAGATTCAGATGAAAGTGTCAATCAAAGAGTGAATGACAGGATTCCATATAGCCAACTCATTTCAACAAGGAGGCTAAGCCTTAGTTAGGTTGAGTAGATTTCCTTAGGAAACACCTATCCTTCTTAGTCATCCCATAAACTTCTGGCTTGGGAGGTTATAGATGCCGTGTACAGCCTGGAATGCATAGTTCTGTGGTCATCAGGCTTCCTTCATTAGTTTTTATTACTTCAATCAACGAACAGATTGGATTAGTCAGAGCGTCACTGCTGTGGCACTTTTGAAGTCTAGGATTGAGCAATGAATCTGTATGTAATTGTTCGTTTCTTATTCTATCTGATGCAGAGTCTTTCATTTAAATCTTCAACTTTTCTTACCTATACTTGCATCATTGGAGATAGCTGTTTGTCTTGTTTTCTATCTTCACCTGGAGACAACAAGAATCTCAAGTCTTTTCTGAACATCAACTACCATCCTCGTGACTTTAGATTTAGGGAATTGACACAAACTTAGTAGCAATGCTTAGTTCACAGGATATCAGTCAACAAAGTTTCAAAGCGTGAATGGAGATTCCATGTCTAGAAACCTACCAGCTTGAGCCTTGGGTATCAAGACAGTTCATGAACAGTTGAGTAAGTTCAGAGGCTAAGAGCAAACCTAGGCAATGTCTAAGGCTGCAAACAGGTCGAAGCTTTCTTTTCTTTTGCTTGTACCCATTGTAAATTATATCAGTTACCGGTCCATTATGAATTTCCCTTGGGGATTGAAACTAACAAGCTTCATAGTTGGCGTAATTAACAGTTTCTAGCTCGCAGTGTTGGTGATGTTGTTTCAGCCATTATTATTCCAAAGAACCATCTTCATTCTTCATGGAGTAATAAATCCGTGAACCGTTACCTGCACTAAAGATTCCATCAACCGGGAAGAGTTTTCATCATCGATGATGCTGTTTAAACTGCCAAATTACTTGGATTCATTGGACAGTACTACGAAATTGTGTCTGTAGATCATCTCTGTTTCCGTTTTACATATCGCATCAGAGCTTTCACTTGATGCGCCTCGCAGCGAATGTTATGCATTTTCCAATCATTTATTTTAAAATTATATATCAGTCTTCGTTCAAAATACCGAGTTCCTTTCCTACCTTATTGGCCCAGTGCCAGGAAGTTTCCTTGTAAACATTGGAGTAGTTTGTTTTTAATCCAAGCTACGTGCCACAGCTCTGGTAAGATCACCCTGCATTGAGCCACAGACACAGACACAGACACGAAATTAATTGGAAAACCTTCAAACTTGGTTTCTTGTATCGTATCAATTGTGAATTCACGTTCTACTTGGTTAAGGAAGAATCAATCTGTAATCCAAACATGCATATTGTCTTAAAGTGCCATCTTACACACCGAATTAGCTGAAATTACTCCCAACCAAAAATTAATCTCATAAAGAGGAATAAAGATAGAGGCAAGTGTTACAGTTCAAGATCAACATATAACATGGTTTTCTCAGCATATAAGGAATTTAAGGGTCCTGAAGTGGGAATCTTTGCCAAGCAGCCATTTTTTCATGTCAGCTTCAAATAATCTTAAGTTTAGCCCAGAAATGAAGAAGATTGAACCTCCATGGCGTGTCCATGACTTTCAAAATCTCAGTTTCAGCTATTAATTAGTGGTTTCCTTCCAAGCCATGGGCAGCCACGTTATGAACCACTTGAGTACGAATATATAAATTAAATATAAAAGCTGATCTGGTTAGTTAAAAGTAGCTCCATAAATCAACAAATTCTCAAAGATCTTTGTTCTGGAATTCACCAGAAAGGAAGATGATTGGATCATCTTCCAATTTGAAAAAAGCTTAGAAAAAGAGTAATAATTTGGTGATCACCTAAACCACGCACCTTCCGTCTGGTTTGTCCACGACTACTGTAAAACCTTTCAAACTAACTCTAGAAAACAAATCAAAAATCTTACGGAAAAAGATCATATTACACTTGTTTCATCTGTTCTTATTCTTTTTCTCACATATCACCATCCCGAATGGACAATCTCACATTTACAAGATATTAAACTCGATACCTTACTTAAATGACATTAGGCTCCTTGCTGCACGAGCCATTCCCCTGTATTTTATTTCTCATGTAATTTTCATAAGAATAAGTTGTTATGCCTGGAGGAATCCTCAAGCAAACAAATCATAGATGGGGAATTAGTTGAGGATGCTTAATTGTGCTAGAAAACCTGTCTAACCCAAATATGTAATACTACAACTTCAAAATCCATTTTGATACTCTCATGCTCCCTTTTTTTCCTACCATGCCTTTAGTTCGTGGGGAAGGAATAAAAAATCAAACCCCTTTTTTTTTTTTTTTTGAATCAGGAGTTACTGTCAGGTCAAGGTTTTTAATTGTTCTTGACATCCAGCACATGTGCAGGATTGCACTGGCAGTTATACAAGGAAAAAGCAAACAAAGGGATAGCTGGAAAAGCTGGAAAAGCTGGAACGGAATAATGAGCTATTTCCATTACAGGAAGAGGAAATGATAGATCCAGCTAGGATCATGAAACTGTAGTCAAGTTTCTTCAGACAAAAGGCTAAAAGGAGATTTCAATTATTTGTCCTTTTGGTTAGGTTAGAATTTGAATCATAACAAAAGGGTTATGATTTTTCCTCATTAGAGTCACAACTTCAATCATAACAAGTCAATCCAAAGCTGTTCTCTAAGTTAGGTAAAGAAGTTTGGTATATTGGAATTTGTTATATTATCATTTTCCTGTATGACAATTCAAACTTTCTTTTTAAAGGGTATAAGCTAGTGATCATCCTCCACTAGACAATTAAAAATCAAGTCTGCAAATTTAAAGTGGCCATTAACTTGTACCTTACGGAATTTCCTTATCTTTGCATGAGATTATCGTCGACAGCTATATATGCAAAACCTGCAAAAGAATCTGTCCTTTGGATTGCTGAGAAATTATGGGTTTTTAACAATGAAACCTCAAGCCCTTGTTTGGAGACAAGAAAACATTATAATCGAACCTCACATGGGCATGAGGTTGATGATCAAGAACTAACTTTCAGGCACTTAACAAGAAACATAAGACCAATGTCCTAAATGTGGGGGGATTAATCGAGCAGCTTCTTAATGAGTAGACACCAATTATTTCTTCGTGCAATAAAATGTCCTGGGTCTCTTTCTCTCGAATGAGACCAAAGGCATTTCCAAACGCTAACTTTACTTGAAAACTCTTTTAACACCTACATGATGCTTCATTAATCTGTTTTAATGAGCTAGGAATAAAATTTCTCAGTTGTAACATTACCATCATAGGGTTGGTATGGGCCATTCTGCAGCTTTTTCCCTTGCATCCTTTTCAAGGTCCATCATAGTTATTATATGTCCTCCTCCCTCCTCCTCTTTTTGTTTCAATGCTGGCGGTGGGCAGTCGCATCATTGCCCTTTTGAAAATAATCATCTTTCTACTATATATATATGTATATATATATATATATATATATATATATATAAGATTTTCTTTTAGCTAAATTGTACTAACATTGCAGATTCAAAAATTAGGGGTTTTGACTCGGTTCAAAAAAATCAGAAACAGGAAAACTAGGGATTTTGAATTTTCTCTATTGGAGTTGGTTTGAGTTTGGGAAATTAGTAAAATGACAATAAAGGACATACATATATCTAAAAGGGTCCGGCATTATATCGATGCCTATCGACCTTACTGTAAAGCTGACTGTACTACAACCTTTCTACTGGAGGCTGTGGTCCCACCATTTCAAATAAAATTACTTTTTTAATCCTTTTTTAAAAATTTTATAAACGAGACACCTTTATGTGATTTTACTCGCCCGAAAAGGACTTGCGTGCTTCTCCACTTTCCTTCACTTTCCTGCAAGCCAAACATGCAAAATCTCCTCCTCTTTCTTCTTTCTTCTTGTCTCTTTCTCTCAGGGACTCTCTCGTCCACTCCTGAGCTTGAACTTCTCATGCAAATCAAGGCCTCCTTTGATCCGAATAACCGGTTCTTGACTTCCTGGCAACCAAAAACTAATCCGTGTAGTGGGTCTTTTGAAGGCGTGGCTTGTAATGAGCAAGGCCATGTTGCTAATATTTCTCTTCAAGGCAAGGGTCTTGCTGGTCAGATACCAGCTGCTATTGGTGGGCTCAAGAGTTTGACCGGTTTGTATCTTCATTTTAATGCTTTGTATGGAGAGATACCAAGGGAGATTTCCGAGCTCACTCAACTTAGTGATTTGTATCTTAATGTTAATAACCTATCTGGGGAAATTCCTCCTCAGATTGGTAACATGTCTAAGCTTCAAGGTCAGTGTTTTCAGCTTATTGTGCATTTGTTATTGTTCGTTGTCTTTTTGTTGGAAATATTCTGTTTTGGTTGATGATTTTGGTGTGTATCTGACTTATTAACTACATTTGGTTTCAACTTCCAATGGCATATACTAAAAGCAGAGACTTCTTCTGATTAAAAAGTTTCGATCTTTTTATATAATGCTTTCCTGGGTTTTCTCGGATTTTATTAATCTTGCATATGCCTGGATTCTCTGGTTGATTTTTGAGAAAATAGTTATGTTAAAAATCCAATCATTTATCTTGAAAAAAAGGACTAAATTTTGACTGTTAGAAAGTTAGAAAGCTTACAGAATGACATGGAGGTGTTGCATTAATTGAAGATGCTGCGTATATTTCTGTAAACTAAACAAAGTTGCAATCTTCTCCTCCATCAATGCTGTTTTTGTATCATTTATACTTTACTAACTGCTTCAACAGTTGCATTGCATCAATAATTTACTTTGACAATCGGCAGCTCCTACTGTTATTTTAAATCTTAAACTTCATTTTTGGTGCTTACTGTTAGGTCAACTTCTCCGACTGAACATGTTGCGGAAGGCAAAGAGCTTTTAGTTCAAATTGAAAAAAAAAATGCTTTCTTTCTCGTTTATAACGTTTGTCAAGCAATTCAGATATGGAAAAACTTTTACTTGGCTTCCTTTGCAGTTTTGCAGCTGTGCTGTAATAAGTTGACTGGGAGCGTACCTACACAACTGGGATCTCTGAAGAATCTAAATGTTCTTGCTCTGCAATATAATCAGCTTAACGGTGCAATTCCTGCAAGTTTGGGAGAATTGGAGTTCTTAACAAGATTGGATTTGAGTTTTAATAGCCTTTTCGGTTCAGTGCCGGTAAAATTGGCAAATGCCCGTATGCTGCAAGTTCTAGACATCCGAAACAACAGCCTTTCTGGGAATGTACCACTAGGTAATGTGATTCATCAAACCTTGGCGAATTCTTGAAGATCTTCTTGGTGTTGTATCTATTTCGTTTCTGATTCTTGTATTTGTCTGTTGCTGAAAAAAATGAAGCGTTGAGGAGGCTGGATAATGGATTCCAATATGACAACAATCCTGACTTATGTGGAACTGGGTTTCCTGACCTGGAAACATGCGTAGCTTCTGGTCAGCTGAACCCAAATAGGCCTGAACCTTTCAACAATGGTACTTTGCGAAGGGATATTCCAGAATCCGCAAACTTTACTTCCAACTGCGGCCAAACTCATTGTTTGAATTCATCTAGAAATCCACAGTATGGTATCATCTTTTGTGTAATCGGAGTTTTTATTGTTTTAGCCATCATTGGACTTTTCACATTCACATGGTACCGCCGTCGTAAACAGAAGATTGGAAGTGCTTTTGATACTTCAGATGGCCGGCTTAGTACTGACCAGGCCAAGGAGGTTCACAGGAAGAGTGCCTCTGCTCTCATCAGTCTAGAATATTCCAACGGGTGGGATCCCTTAGCCATAGGCCGGAATAGAAATGGATTTTCTCAGGAAATTCTGGAGAGCTTCATGTTCAATTTAGAAGAGGTGGAAAGAGCGACACAATGCTTTTCAGAAGTGAATTTGCTGGGAAAGACTAATTTCTCTGCCACCTATAAGGGAATCCTGAGGGATGGATCCATTGTTGCTGTAAAGTGCATAACCAAAACAAGCTGCAAATCTGATGAAGCCGACTTTTTGAAAGGATTGAAGATTTTGACCTCACTGAAACACGAAAATCTGGCACGGTTAAGAGGCATTTGTTGCTCCAAAGGAAGAGGAGAGTGTTGCCTTATTTATGACCTTATCCCAAATGGAAACCTCTTGCAGTACCTTGATGTAAAGGATGATAACGGCGTCGTTCTCGAATGGTCCACCCGAGTTTCTATCATACATGGCATTGCCAAAGGTCAGTACATGGTTTAATGTTTTTCCTAGAATCGCTTGCCTGTCATGTCGTTTCATGTTTCTGTTGTTTTTGTTTCTAACAGGTCTTGGATACTTACACGGGAATAAAGGAAGTAAACCTGCTTTGTTGCACCAGAACGTATCAGCTGAGAAGGTGTTTATCGACAGACATTTTAACCCGTTGCTATCAGATTGTGGGTTACACAAGCTCCTTGCAGATGACATTGTCTTCTCCATACTCAAGGCCAGTGCTGCCATGGGATACCTGGCTCCCGAGTACACAACCACTGGCCGTTTCACTGATAAGAGCGATGTCTATGCATTTGGTATGATCATCTTACAAATCCTTTCCGGAAAACGTAGCATCAACGTAATGACTCGCCATGCAGTGGAATCATGCAAAGTTGATTATTTTATTGATCCGAAACTCGAAGGAAACTTTTCAGAATCAGAGGCGGCTGAACTTGGAAAATTAGCTTGCCTTTGCACGCGTGAATCTCCTAATCAAAGACCAACCATGGAAGCTGTGTTGCAAGAACTACGTGGACTCACCGCTGCTCCTTGAGTCTTTCAGAATCATGAAACTTCTGCCTCAATTTTCAATCAACAAGAGGCTAAGAGAGTTGGTTTGTTCCCTCACTAACTACTAGCTGATATCGATGACACCAGTAGTCGTGAACATTGGCCATGTATCTATTGCCTGTAATCTAAATCCAGAAAGTTGTAATGAACTGAATTTAGGTGCAAGAACGGTAGTTCATATTTTTGCATGGTTATCCATACAAGAACGAGAAGCATTTGTTACCATTTTAAAACTTGATCAATATCTGACAAATTAGTCGAAATCAAGCTATGAATCAAAATCGGTTATAACTTCGTTCCTGAAATTTGCTAGAGCTGCAACATCTGTAACGTGCCAGCATGTGACGGGTTCGAACATGTGATGCCTTAGAAAAATGTGATGGAAAAAGAACTAAACAAGCGATAAATGGACAAAACAATTCCTAGAAAGTCTCGAACATGGCGAGTTTTTCAACCTTAAAGCAAAAATGGCCTCCTGGAACTGATGTACTTGACATAAAACTAGGCCGTCTAATTCGGCCACATGTTTACACCCATCTAAAGCGGCTTTGCAGGCAAATTTGGCTTTTACTGTTTTCACTCTCACATGTGAATAACTGTTGTGTGGGTTTAGTAGCACCCGAGGGAAAGAAACCTTTTCAAGCAATTCTGGAATCTGTATGCCGCATAAGGAGTGATGCATTGCATTTAGCATTTATTTGGGCCTACTTAATCTATTTTTATTCAGCCCAAATAACTCAAAAGAAATACATTCTGTTTCTTGATGATGTTGTTTATGAATTCTCCATCTTGTAGGTGAAGATTAACAAGTCAACTTGCACGGCGAAGAAGAAACACTAAATCAGAAGGTGCTTGTTTCAGAGGTAATTCAATTTGAAAACAGGTCTGTACTTCTTCGATAAAAACGTAAATCCAGGCTGATTTTGCTTGTCGTTTGCTATATTTAGGACTCCATAAGGGAACTTCTAAAAGAGTTGATTCTTCCAAGAAAATTCTATAGCTCGTAGGTTTCAGTTTCTTGCGGTGGAGAAGTGACCCCGTAAACATGCTCTTCGCCAGTACACTCGTCTACTCTGACTACGCGTTTACTTCCTTTTCTATGCCTATTTCCATCACCACCGATTCTTATCACCTCCAGCCCCCCCGCAATGGGCCAGAAATGGGTTTTCAAGTCACTAGACCGGTATCCTTTATGACAGGCATTATACCCAACAAGAAGCTTCCTTCCATTCTTTCCACATTCTTGTGCAGCTTCAAATACTCCTCTATAATCATCAATTCTGCAATCAACAAGCAGGAAAGCTGCTTCTTAATATTCATTTCGTAAAATGGTGCTGGCATTTCACAAACTTGACATCATCTGCATAAGGTCTCATTTCTAGACGAATAAAGATCGGATATTGTTGATAATATACACATTACTTGGCCACCTGTTTGATAAGCAGCCGCCACTAATGATAGTATGGTTGGTCCGATAGCTCTATCAGATGCCATCACAATGAGTTTTGCACTACTTCCTGCTGCCAAAGCTGATATGAACTCGGCCATATCAGGCTGCTTACTTCTTTTGCCTTACAGAATGAAGAAATAATATGAGAAAAATAAATATTCAAAACAAGTTCTTCAAATTTGTCTTGTATATAAAGAAAGGATCCAGGAGATTCTCCTTACCATTTTAAGAGCACGGAGGTAAGCTTTAGTTGCATTTTCCGGTGACCAAGAAGACATTTTTGCCGGTGATATCATATAATCATTATAAGTTTTCAAGAAGCATATTTATATATGCGTACTATATGGTATTAAACTATGCATAAAAATATGGAAGCAACCAAGGGAGGTAGTCATTGAAGAACAAGATGTCTTCTGTACCAACTTGCACCATTTTTTAATCTTGAACCCGAAACACACTGATGAATGCCATACCAACGTCTGGCAGTTTGGCAGGACAAGGAAAGCAAACTTGCACATGTTCACTTTCTGTATGAACAGAAGCGGTTTCGATCATTATTTATTCCTTATTGACTTTTACAAGCAAGAAGATTATTGCTTCATTGGGGGTAAAGTTGGACTACCGATCGACCGATCTTTCTACAAGTACGTTAAAGTCCAAACATACCCGTTAAAGTTTGTGATCTCAGCCATAATCTGCAGAGACGAACTGGTTAACATTTTTATATTGCAAGTTGAATCATGATGGGAGCAACTTGCTAAGTGTTAAATCTCTGTACTGTCTGAAAACCAGCAAGTACAGCCCCTAGGAACAATGTTAGAACATGTGAGGACCTGTCCCCAAATTTTGCTGCCAACATAAGTGAAGCCATTGCCTGAAAACATGTACTTTCGTAGAAGTTTAACTTGCTAGCCTGCTTGCAAATGCAACTCCGTCGAGTATAATTTGAATTTATCATTGTCCCTAACGCGGGAATCTTGATTTGAATGCGTTGATTTCTGTTGGTCGTCTGTCAATAAAGCCTTTCCTCTCCAGCATATCATTGCTTTTTTTAACACGATTTCCTTTCTAATGTGGACTGCTGGTGGTGGGATAACTTTAGAGACCACCCACCAAGAATAATGCAAATTCAAAAAGGTGACTGTCCAGTTAGAACCGACCCATTGAGTCATACGGGCTACGGTGGCACTGGTTCGTTATCCTTCCACTGCCAGGAGCAGGTGGTTGTCGCTGCTCTGTGAAGCCAGCCTCACGCGGTTCCCTCCATTTTAGGAACAATTTGACTCGAGCCTTCGCTCAGATCAACTTATTCAACTCTCAGCTTGGAACGGGCGAACCAGAAGCCAACCACTCAGAACCCAACCCACCGAGTTAGGACTCGTTACAAGTCCCGGCAAACAAAAGGGTATGGAAATAAATTTATTAGCAGGCAAAAGAACGGAGTTGGTTCCGATGTGGGATTTCCTTGCTAATTCTCACTGTTTCGTCCCATTTTAGCAATAATATTGTACCAAATCACCATATCAAAGAAAATCGTTGCTCTGAAATTCAAAAGGAAATACATGCACAGATACAATTAAGATGAAATCCGCCAAATGAGAATTTACTGTGCTTGTCGAAAATGCAGGTTCTATGCACCGATGGGTTAAAAGGGTAACCGAAAATTGGCAGTGCCAATGTGTCCTAATCTCACTATGAAGCGAAAAGTA
This sequence comes from Dalechampia spathulata, assembly GCA_948192965.1. Lineage (NCBI taxonomy): Eukaryota > Viridiplantae > Streptophyta > Magnoliopsida > Malpighiales > Euphorbiaceae > Dalechampia > Dalechampia spathulata. The sequence goes on along the minus strand of CANYBF011859938.1, from coordinate 9,178 downwards.
TAAATTGCAAATAATTAATATCTATGTCAAAAATTTTAATTAGATTAAAAATAAATTCTGAAATAAAATAATAAAGAAGCAAATAAATACCATGATCTAATAAAAATTAAACCGAATGGAAAATTTTAATTAAATTTCTGAAACTACAATTTCGAATTAAAATTAAATTCAATTTACAGGGAAAAAAAGAGATGGTCCAATTAGAAGCGGCCCATTGGGCCATATGGATTAGGGTGGCGCCGACTCGTTATCATTCCACTGCCAGGAGCAGGAGGTTATCGCTGCTCTGTTAAACCAGCCTCACGCAGTACCCTCCATTTTAGGAACAACTCAACCCGAGGCCTACGCCTGGATCAATTTCCTCAACTCTCAGCTTGGAACGGGCGAGCCAGAGATTAGCCACGCAGAACCCTACCCACTGGGTTACAGGCCATCGTTACAAGGCCCGGTAAGCTTTGTGTTATTGAAACAGACTTATTAACAGGCAAAAACATACAATTGTTGTCGATGTGGGAATTTTCTTGCTTTTCTCGCCAACCCTCCCTGCTACTATCTTAGATATTGTACCAAGTCACCACATTAGAGGAAATGGTTGCACTGAAATTCAAAACGACATCCATGCACCACTGCAATGAAGATGAAATCTGCCGAATGAGAATTTACTTTGCTTGTGGAAAATGCAGATTTTATGTACCGAGGGGTTTAAAGGGTAACGGAAAATGGATAGTGCTAATCCGTTATACATAGCGTGCCTTAATCTGACAATTTAACCTCATTAAGAGACCGTTTTAGCATCATGATTCTGGCAATGAATTTACAAGTGTGGCTGTGTTCTGAAATGCTTGCGAGGCTTCATATAAATTGATGAATTTTCTGTACTTCCGAGTAATTTACACCAAAACCTACCACCAGTATCAGTAAGCAAGAACAACTGGGCTACATTTCCCAATACCCTTCAGAATTACAAGGAAAATTCTCTCTACATCAAGTTATTTCAGAAACATGGCCCTGACAATGAATGGTTAGTAACTTAGAAGCCGAGATTGCTGCTATTCGATAAGACAATGGAGTGTATTGATGGGGGCTCCATATCTATTGTTAGAAGACAGAATTTTCCTACAACTCTTGGGAGTCCAAGTCAGGTTTTGACGGATATTCAAGGCCCTGAAGGGCAGGCATTCGTCGCAAATCTTCTTCTGAATAAGCTGGTAGGAACCAATATCGTTTATCTGCCCCAAATACCTGACACGAGCACAGATATGTTTTTACAAAGATCAGCGGCGTATGAAGACCGAGTCAAGAATTACACAATAATAAATCTAACCAGGCAAGAAGTTTTGGCGACGTTAATTTAGCTTTTATCGCATAAATCGAGTGATGGTCATTTTAATGCATCTTTAACAAAGATAAGAACATAAAAACAACCGGTCACAGTTCAACATGACAAAAGTTTGACAGACGGAAAGCTGAAAATTTTCCACATTCTTTGATGATTGAACCTTGATTAATAGCTCTACATTGGCAGCTAAGTAGCAAAACAAGTAATAAAATTCAGGAGGTAATACCCCCTCAAGTATTTCAAGTATAATAAACATGAAAATGCTTTCATCATGTTAGGAGTCTGTTCCATTGAGTGTTTGGCCTGGACTTAGTGTTTCACGGTAGAAAAATTCCTATTTTCATGTTTCAACCAGAAAGAGCAATTTATTCCAAAAGAATATCACCTGTTCAAAGTTCTTCCTTTTGCCAAGGTCATAACGCCACTTTGGTGTTGTTTTTTTCTCATATGCCTGATCACAGCACAAACATCAGACAATCAGTACAATATCCCTTAACAAACATCATGGCACTTAATACCTTTCTTCAACTACAAGAATTGAGCACCTACAACCAAATCCAGAAAGACGTAAATGAAACACAAGGGTCACATTTAATGTTAAAAGCAATAAGCCATATTCAGGCATCCATGACATCTGGTATCAGTTAGTACCTCAATGGTTGTGGTATTAGCAGATACCAATGACATGTGCATGATCAGAAATCCAAGAACACTCAACGCAAACGCCAGATTCAAAACTGTAAAAGAGCAACAACTGTTATTCGAGAGTATAGGCTTTGCTGATGAAGTAGGTTGCAAAAATAGGCAGAGTAGATCCTACCGAAGGCAAGAAATGTAGTTGCAAGGGTCCCAGGTGTTCCAGGTATTTCTCCATCACTAAAGAATGCTATAAAGTGTGGCAGCAGTGACAAAGTCACAAGACTTGTCTCCAAAAATGTGTAGAACTGCATCAACATAAAAGAATACACTAAAGTAAATGCAAAAGAAGAGTAGTAAACGCATGAAACGTATCATCTGCAAGTACTTAGGTTCTTAAGATTAAGATGGCGGTCCAAATTAACGATGTTCATGCTGAAGAAGGAAGAACTTGTTCAACTTACAATACTGACAATACTCATAATAGTCCCGGCAACATTTTCCAAGAAAAGAAACAAACTAGCATGTCCTTATTTTTGGTCATCAAATCCATGGATCAAAGAAAGTATTACTACTTATTTGACACGAGTAAGGCAGATTATAGATTTTGTATAAATTTCCAAACTTTCCATGTATTGGAATAATGTAATAACATATCAAGTATACAATTCAGAATATTTCTGGTACCACATGACACAAACTCAAATGTGCCATCGTTATACCTAGCCATGAAAAATACAACCGCAGAATCAAACAACTCTACATGATTGGGTGATTCTACCGTGAAACGAAGCTAAAGCCATATGATTCATTATCAATTCAATGAAATATGTATTTCAAAAGTTTAAGTGGACAGAATTCAGCTATATACCTATAAAGAATCTATGAGCAGAAATAAAAGTCAAGGGCTTCAGCAGGAAAGCACAAATTACCAGAAATAGAAGAAAATATTTGTAATTCTGAGCACCAACACAATTTACAACCCATACGCAATGATGGTCCATCTTTAGCACACACCTCCCACCTGAAAGGATCAAAAACGGCAAGTTGATTTCCTTTCCTCGTCCAAAGGTCGGAGTGAATAAGTCAAATACCATTTAGAAGAAACTCACAAACAGAACAGTGATGGCATCGGGGAGGTTTCAGCTGGTTGCATTTGCGGCAATTCCGTATTCTTTGATTGGAAGAATTCGTCAGCAAACCATTAAAGTCAGAGATATTCAATGGGTCCACCGCACCTCTTTCCTCATCAATATCAGGCCTCCAGTTTGGTGGCACACTACCCGGATCAGTTAAAACAACTGAAAAATAACTCCATAATAGCATTGCTAACTGCAAAATGTTTTTTTAAAAAAAAACTTTCTACTTTTAGTTCCCATATCCAATAATCCTTAATGGGATAGCGTTTTAACACCATTTAAAAGAAATCTGCGATGTGAGACAGAGAATCGAGCATAATTGGTCAAACAATGAAATGGGCCAAACGTAAAGTTTCCATCTTTGGAAAGAATTAGTATTAAAAAATAGAAAGAGAAGACGTTGAAGCAAGATGTAGTCTAATCTTACCAAACAATGAAATGGGATCAAAACAGAAAGAGCAGTGAGAGAATCAAAGCCACCATCTTGCAAAGCAGGGCCATAATTGGTCAAAACGACAGCGTAATACGTGACACCAACAACACCAAGAACTAACAAGATCATGATCGAGCCAAGGCCACGAAGTGCCGTACAAAATTTAAATACATTCCAAGCCATAGTAGCTCCAGATCTATGCATGCTAGAAGAAAGATCAAAATAAAAGTTAAAAAGGAGAGAAAAAAACCCAAAACTGTTCGTTTGGTGGAGATTGAGGTAAAAAGTCGGGTTAGATAGAGGTTTTTAAGGAAACTTCAATTTAAATAATTCTGACTACAGATTATTATGGCATATTCGATCTATAAATCTAGGGTTTATCGGATTTAAGCTTGTTGGTGAGGAGTGTGGAATCCATGGTGACTTAGCAGAGGAGGAGTGTTCCAATGGAGAAAGAGAGAGAGAGGGAAAGAGAGGATCAGTAATTTTTCTTTTTCTATTTTATTTTTTAAACAGCTTTCTTTATACATACATACATACATACATATATATATATATATATTGATGAACAAAGAAAAGGAGGTGTAATCTTGGTTAAAAGATAATGAATGGGATTGTTGAAGGAAGAATGATATCTAGAAGGTGCATAGGTTTCTTGTAAAATCCAATTCAACTTTGAAAACTTGCATTTGAGAGAAATATAATATTAAGATGACTTGAATTATTTGTTTTGTTTGACTCTTGTATTATATCTCATTTACAAATATTTAATTAAATAATCTCTATAAAATATAAAAATTTGTAAAAATTCCATATTAATTTTTGTTTTTGTTTTTTTTTTGGTTGTTGTTGAGATTGATGGAAGTTTAATGAAATTTGGTCAAATATCAATTAATCAAATTTTGTTGACATATTGGAAGAGCAGTATTCTGCACTATGCAGATGATGATGTAAACAAAATTGAATAATACATTTAATATATAAAATTTAAATCAGATTAATTTGTTAATTTCTTTAAAATATATTTTATAAATTATTTTGTATTAAATTTTATTATATCAGATTTAATATATTAATTTTTTATTAAAATCATATTTTTTTATTTTTATTTTTGTGAATTAATTATATTATTTTTATATTAAATAAATAATTTTATATTATATAAATCATTTATTAAAAGTATCAAATTTATTTACATTATGTTAAATTTATGAGATGAATGAAGGTTTTATCTATAGTAGGGGATTTTTTTATATAGGTTAAATCTCAAATCTCAAAAATTATGAGATGTTATTTGCTACTTTCTCTATTTCTATTTAATTATTATTTTAAAGATTGAAATATAAATTAATAATATTATTTGAAATTTAATAATTTTTCTAAATTACTTTTATTGACCTTAATTAAATTTTTCTTCAAAGATTAAACATGTTAGTATTAATATCAAATTTATTTAAAAATTTATTATATGAGAATGAAAAGACATTTAAAATCTTGAAAATTGTATTAATAATTAATGATGGATTAAAATTAAAAAAAAAAGATAAAATTGAAAATTATTTTAAAAAATTACATAAAATAATAAGTATTATAAAATAAATATTATTTTTAAAAAATGATAATTGAAAAGAGATGGTGGAAGTATTCTGGAAGAGCATATCAGCAGTATTTATTTGTTGCTATATCCGCATAAGGAATTGAAATCGAACTTGGAACTTTATTCAAGAACACAGTTTGGACGATTAATGATGTTGGGTACAAACCAGCAACCTTTTCTCATAGGAACATTTATAAAACAAACGAAGCAGGAGAGTGGAATTTTGTTCGATATGATCACCTTTATAGATCCTTTTTTAGTGATATACCTGAAAAGGCTGTTTATTTTGACGCCACACCTCGCTGCACGGAACAATGGTGACAGTAGTAGCATAGAGATGACGCAAAATGGCATGCAGGCCGTTGAAAATCAGACTTAATGCTCTGCATCAGGTTGTGCTTGTGGAAGAGAAGCCGAGTACTCCGGCAAGGCACTGTATGATTCATACATCCTACATAGAGTAGGGAGCTTGGACTGCATAAACATCAAAACAAAGTTTTAGTTTAACAGTAAATTCTTCATCTGGTCTTCTGTCCTCACCATCCTTTTTCATTTATATTTATAGCGATAGCCACAGAGAGTGAAATTGAAAAGGAACAGGCAGGAAGAGGGTCCTTTGATCATGTAACAAGGTCACACATCTATATGAATTCTACAGAAACTTGGTCATCAAAATCCTGTTTGACCATCTCATTCTGATCCTAAGGAAAAGTGTAATGCTTCGGAACAAATCTTTTGCTTATCGAGTCGGATATGTCAAAACTGTCAGCAAATTGTCCTCGACTCATGGACCTTATAGAACCATGCTATGAAGAAAATTTTATCTATATAACTTGCATGTCGTTCCTGTTAACGTGGTAGTTATCTCTGTAGGCATTAGTTTACCTGAAAATCAATAATATCAAGATCACTAACTTGCTGATTTGCAATACCAATTTGCAGCCTATTTATTCCATGGATTTAGGTGCAAGGTTATGCGAGATTACTTGAGAGATTTCCAATGTCGCATGAATGAGACGAACTGAATGAAACCATCAACCAATACAAAGAAAAAAAAGCACTAGACGGTTAATAATAAGGTGCACATGAAGCAGCATCTCTGAAGTATAAGCAGGTAGATCTAGCATCATTTAGCTTGGGTATAGAAACGAGTTAGGAGCTAATGAAAGAAAACACAGAGAAAAAGTTTTACCATATCAACTTTAAACCTATCCATAGCCACAGCTACTTGTGGAGCCAAAAACACGTCACCCTGCAAATTTTGCAAAGAGCGTGCATCAATGAAGTACATCATCTAAAGCAAGCAGAAGAATAGAGATATCACCAAAATTCGTGTCCAAAAGAAATGAAAGAATGTTAAAAAATACCATATACACTGCGTCTCCGGTGGCATATCTCCCAGCAACATCTGTCAGCAACTTCTCAAGAGCTGTAGAAAAACAATTATAACATGCAGCTTCAGTAGCCTTGCAAAATCCAATAAATCTGAAATGCATGCCAGGGTATATAATTATAGCACAAGTCAAAATCAAAACAGAATGGAACTGTGCCATGCACCTTAGTGCTGCTGAAATCAGGTTACCTTGTCACTGAGATTTTATTTTGCGACATTTTTAGTTCAACTCAAATTTGTTTTTCCGTTGTAAAGAACCTAGCTTCCTTGTACACTTAAAAATGTTCTGCAAATCTTGTTGCTTTAGCTGTTTCAAATTCTGATCAGCAATAGTTATTATTTCTGACTTGTATATGGATCATTTATATTCCAAAACCTTCTTAATTGACTATAGCTATTAACTCATCAGAATGGAGAAGACAGGGAGAGACGGATAATTCCAGTGTAGAAAACATTTACCATCTAAACCTTTTTCAATGACAGATTGTGCCCATGATAATGACTCTTCAGGACCAACCTTCTCGTGAATATATTTCTTTGGAAGATGGAAAAATACCTAGGTTATTCCATAAGACTAAGCAAATAAGAAAAAAGGCTTCATGTGGAAAAAAGAAGCATACCAGTGATGACTCCATATGAAGAGGCTGAATGCTAGAGCTGATGATATTGGCAACCTGTAATACGGGATGCTGATTATTAATGATCACTCTCTTATCGTTTCACAGGAATGATTTGACAGAGAAAACCTTAAAAGCTAGCAAATAAAACTTTTAGAAGTACAGAATGTGGCTGGTAGGCTTATTCATAGTTTGTTCTTAGAATGAATGAGAACCATCCATGAGCATGCAGAATTTCAAATTAAATGGTTTCATTGGGTACAAATCTAAATACTCATGTACGCATGAACATGATTTCAAGAACCCGCACCTGCAGATTTAGAGCTCTTTGTTTAAGATCATCTGGTAGCAATGCCTTTTGAGGATATTTTTCTTCCAAATACTGGCCAACAATACCACTGGATAACTTTAGATTGAATTTTAGAAGATATCAACACGAGTAAAAGAATCACAATACAACAGTCATGATTGGAAAACAAGAAGAATGTTAAAGATATCATAGATGTCTACAAACACGACATTACTTATGAGAATCCATGAGTTCTAAGACAATGACAACATAGCATCACCAGGAACAACCAAATGCCAGCTTACTTCAAGCATTGTGTTAATCTCGTTCCTGATTTACCATGCAAACTGTCTCATGCTATACACATATTGACCTTGTTACATCCGCGTTTGACCCCCTAGGAGTTTTGGTATTTTTGTGTATGCATAATTAGATGTATACATGTATGTATACATGTTTTGATATGATTGCCTGCGTATGTGCTTTGTATTCTGTGACTGTATGTGCGTCGTGATGACGTATGTTATGTATATTTGTATCTGTGTTGGGTGTATGCATGATGGCATGCATGTTTAGGTTGTGTAGGAGGTTTTTCAGGTGGCTAGAGAGTGCGTTTGAGTGGGAGAAGAGGAGTTTGGAGAGTGGTACGGGCGCACGGAGGCTTCGTACGATCGTACCGAATAGGGCAGTTGAGGGGGCTAGGGCTCCTGAAGGTCGTACGGGCGTACCAAAGGGTTGTACGGCCGTACGTCAACTCGCAGGAATTCAGATTTGTCAGGTGAGTGGTGGCCGTACGGGCGTATCAAAGAGGTGGTACGGCTGCACCGCAGCTCGCAGGAAGTTGGGTTTGTCAGACTTTTGAGTTGGTACGGGCGTACGGGTGGTAGTACGGGCGTACGCGACTTAAAATGGGCTTTTTAAACAGATAAACCTAAACCTTTTTTTATGTTTCCTTTCCCTTAAACCCTTCTAAACGTCCTTAAACCCTAAAAACCCACCGGAGGAGAGTTCCTAAGCACCGAGATAGGGCGAAAGCTTGGAGTTAAGGCTAGAGCTGGTTAGCGACGGGATTACGGGCTAGAGATAGCGGTCTTCTCTTTTCAGGTTTGTGCTAGTGAGTTATGTTTATGCTTGTTTTAGTAGTCCTATGGCTCTGTAAGCCTAGAACTGATGCTTGGGGATTGAATTCCCTATGATTATGCTTGTTCTTGCATTTGATACTGGTGATTGAGGTTTGTGGTTCCGAGAAGGAACATATTTGTGGCTATAGGTTCCGGGAAGGAACGTGCCTTGTGATTATAGGATGTTTGACTAGTAGGATTATTATATGTGGCTTGTTCATGCATATTGTATGATGACATAACATGGCATGATGAGGGGATGATATAAGGGTGGCGATATGTTGATATGCGATGTGTCGCGGTATGAGAGGTACCAGTATCTATCAATTAGGGTGTGAGATGCTCCTACTGGTGTGAGAGGTGCCAGTGTTAATTGATAATACGGGGGTGAGATGCTCCCCGCACAGGCAAAGAGTGCGAGATGCACCAAACCGATGGCGAGTGCATGTTATGATGTTAGACCGGGCATTCTTTATTGTGAGATGCAATATGGATGTCTGGTTGGGCAGAGATTGCCGTGTGTATGGGGCTGTGTGTCTGTGCTTGGCTGTGTGCCGTATGCTCGATTGCATGATGTATGTATGGGATGCATGGATGTATGGTATGTGTTATGT
>CANYBF011859707.1:0-21785 GCA_948192965.1 Dalechampia spathulata | reverse complement strand
AATAATATGTGTATGAAAATGACACTAAGTATGGTATGTATTGTTTCATGATTGCTTAAGGTTATCGGGGACCGTACTTATGATGTTTTTTATAAAAAAAATAATAAATTCACACTAGTTATGAATGTATGGAATCCCTTGTTGGATGATTATTAATTTTCTTGTTGGAAAATTTGTAATCATTCGACGGGAGCATGTTACGTAGCCAGAAGTCGTGATATTGATTGTGAATATATGTTTGTGGAGTTAGTTCATTAAAAAGGAATCATTATGGAATGATAATATATGACTTTAACATGTGAAGGTTGATAACATGATGATAAGATATTTTAAAGTATCGAACTACTGACATATAATAAGAAATAGAAATACATCAAAAGAATAAAGTTGTGATATTAACAAGTGTATAATTATCATGATTAAACAATGTTGAACATATTATAGATATGTTTATAGTAATGAAATATTAGTGGTTGTATGATTATGATTGATGTAGTATACATGATAAATGTTTACATTGTTTAATGGAAATTCAAGAAAAATATAAATCCAAAGCAAAAAATAAATGATATATATTTCAAGGAAATAAACTAGTCATAGTATCGATATAAAATGAACTATGATCTGAATATGTTAGAGAGTTAAGTAAATGTTGACATATATAGATGATGAATAAAAGTAATATTTTAAATGATTACATGACAACGTCAATAATATGATGTTCTGGTTTACATGACCTATTTTGTATATGATATATGTATGATTATATTTTCTATGTTATGTGTAAAGCACCACTGAGTGATATACTTAGCGTTCGTCATTTAAAGAATGTAGGTTAACAGAAGAATGACGAGCATGGATTTCCAAAGCACCAGTTTAGCAGAAGTTTTTCTAAAGGCAAGGACTTGGAGTAGATTAAAGTTTCTAATTAATTTGATTAAGCAATTAAAAGTAATGTTAAAGACAATAAATGCAAGAATGTTATTTGGGACTAATACTTCCGCAAAACTTAGAACGACACATCCATATATATATAAAAAGTTATGCATCCCTTGTAGAGTAATCAGTGGTTTCCAGGTATCAAAGATCATTAATTATTCTATCGGAGCATGTCGCACCACAGAAAGGCATGACAGGTCATGCCTTTTTATATTTTTAAAGATATTATCCCCTCAATTTTAAAATGTTACTTCTTTAGATTATGTGTTGTGTTAATTTTCCAAGCATCACCCTAAATCTTTTGATTTTAGAGTTAATAAGCCTATTAATTTACCTTTTAAGATAGTTCATTAAGATATAAAGGGTCCTTATCTTATTTTATCTAAGATAAATTTTAAATTTTTTTTACCTTTATGAATGATTATTATCATATAACCTAAATTTATTTCATGAAACATTGTTTTGAATTATTTTCTTTTTTTTTTGCTTTTTATATTGAAGTCCAAACATAATTTCATGTTTTTATGCAAATCCTTCAAAGTGATAATGTTAAAGAATATATTTTGGAGTCCTTCTGATCTTTTATGACCCAACATGGAATTCTTCATTAAACCTCTTATGTTTACACACCTTTGAATGGGATGCCAAAAAAGAATGAGTGTCTTTTAGAAACTTATGCTCTTTTTTTTTTAAATGATAGTTCTTATATCTTTTTAAATTTTTACAATATCTATAAGTTATTTTCTTATTGATCATTTATTATCCTTTATCCTTCCAAGTAAATTCCAAACAAAGTTTTATTTCTTATTAAGACTTTATTTTATGTTACACATAGAATATTTGGTTATATTTATTTTATGTAGGATGTTTATCCAGTACTTATTAAATTAGATCCTTAATCTTTTGAATTATATTTTTCTAAGCTATTTTAGGATACAAAAAGGATATCAAGCTTATTCTCTTAACCTTTAAAGGTATTTAGTTTTCATTAATGTCATGTTTTAAGAAAGTATCCCTTTCTTTCCTTTTTCATCATTTGATTTCAATTAAGAGAGTCTTAATGATCTCCTCATTTATACCATCACTATATATATTTTGCTTACTTTAGATCCACCTCCACCTCTATCCCCTTTACTTGAACCCCACTTTGTTAAGTTTTATTATTAACAACTTGATCCACTTGACATATGTCCTACATTGACCTCTACATCAATAGATCTTGAAACACTTGATCTTGACATTATCATTATTTTTCATAAAGGTAAGCATTATTGTAGCTTTATCAAATTTAGGTTAATGAATATCAATTGTAAATAAGATAAATACTTTAGACATAAATGATACCTAGACTGTTATCAATTTACTTGTTAGGAAATAAGCTATTAGTTGTAAATAAGTCTTTATTGCTAAAGTCAACCTAAATGGATCTATCTTTTATTTACAGACACATCTTCTAGTTAAAGGCTACACCCATATCTATGGTGTTTATTACTTTGATACCATCTCTTTAGTGGCTAAATTGATGTATGTTAATATGTTTTTTCTTTAGCCCTACTAATGATCCATCTCTCTATCAATTAGAAATTAAGAATGTCTTTTTGTATAGTAACCTTTAGAATATGGAGAAATTATCAAGGTTTATTTATTAACAGGAAATTAAGAAGGTACATTGACTTTAGAAATCTCTATATGGTTTGAAACAAAGCCCACGTGCCTAGTTCAAAAAGTTTAGTGATGTTATTTAGTAGTTTTAGGGTGAAAAAGAGTACATATGATCTTTTTATTTTCTATAAATAATTAATAGTAATGATAATGCATAAATTCTATCATACTAAGTCCTTTTTGCATCCTTGGTTTTAAATAAAGATTTAAGAATGTTAAAATATTTCTTGGGTGTTAAGATAACTAGGAGTAAGAAAAGTATTATCTTATGTTAGAGAAAATATGTTCTTGATTTACAATAAAAATAGGGGAAATGAGCACCAAACCTTATACCATACCTATGGCCCATAACTTACACCTAATAAAAGGATGATGTGGAACCATTCGTAGAGCTTGAAAAATATAAAAGGTTGGTTGGTTAAAACTATCTTATAATTATTTGACATGATATTCTATACTTTGTTAGTATTATTAATCGATTATATCTTCATCAAAGGTTAATCATTGGGCAACTTTAGAGTAAATTTTATGTTACTTGAAAGGTACTCATGGTCATGGTATTATATATAAGAACCATGGACATACCAACATTAAGTGCTTTTTAGATATTGATTTGATTAGTTTTAAGGTTAATAGAAGGTTGATTATAGGTTATTGTGTTTTTTTTGGATGTAACTTGATCTCATGGAAGGGCAGGAAAAATAATTTAATATCCATGAGAAATACAAAATCATGGTATAAAGCTATGACTTAAGCAATCTATGATGTAATGTGAATTTATAAGCTTTTAAGCAAATTAGGATTCAAAATTATACTATCAAATAAGTTGTAGTAAGATAATTAAGCTACACTCATATTACTTCAAGTTTAATATTCCATGAATGAATTAATGAAAATAAAATATTTTTGCTCAATTTTGAAAACTTGAAATTTAATTTTTTCAAAATCTTTATCAAAATAATGATAAGTTAAAGAAGTTTAAGTTACCTCCTATTGATTATCCTCACTTTGACTTTCATTATAATTTTTTTCCAGAAACATATATGTTTACTACTTTACTTTTTGAGTTTGATTTAGAACTTGAATCATTATATCTCTATATACAACAACCATAGATTTCTTCTTCTTTGAGTTTTCTTTTTCAACTTTGGATAAGTTAGGCTTGATGTGATCAAGTTGATTACATTCATAGCATACCACATCATTTTATTCTTTCTTAGATTAAATTTCATTAACTAAAGAAGTCTTTTATTCTTGTTTGTTTATTTTCAGAATTTACCTCCATTCTTAAGAACTTTTTGAAATGTGAAGTAAGCATGGTTATAGCTTTGATTTCACTGCTAAAACTTCCGTCACTTGATAAAATTTCAAGTGTAATAACTTTCTTCTTCTTATCTTCACTTTACTCTTTCTTTTTATTAAATAACATCTTATGGTAAGTAATGAATCAATCAATTTATTATAAGTGGATATCATGAAGTCCTTTACCTTGAACAAAACTATTATTTTCAATTCTTATCTTTCAAAAAATGAAGGTTTTAGTCACTTATTTTCCTTATTAATTCCAAGATTCTATAGTTTATTCATGATATATGCAAACTTATTACTTATTTGATAACTATTTTCATCAATTTTTATGAACATCTCATAATAATAACATAATATGTTTATTTTAACTTGATCAATGTCTTCTAAAGTTACTTTTAATTTTTGTGATACTTGTTGAGTTGTAAAAACAATAGAAACTTTATTATATTTAGTGTGATAAAGTACATAATATAAAATATTTATAGCTTTGGAATTTGCATGAACAAGCTTCCAATTTGTATTAATGTAATTACTTTTATCTTTGATAATAATAACACCATTATTGATTTAAGTAGAAATTTTTATACCATGCAAAGTATTTTTTTTTTCAAATCTAAAATGTTAACAACTTGAAAACCTTTTCTGATTATTGTTTCTTAAAAAAGAGTAATTCATCTCATTGAACAAGGGAGGTTCGATTATAAATTATCTTTTAATTGAAGGATCAATAATGTTATTTTTTATACTAATTGTCTTAGATTTCTCATAGGTGGTTAAACCTTGAAACTAAAGATAGATCTTTAATACTAAATGACAATCTCAAATAATGGGTAAATTAGCTCTTATGAAGAAAATAATTTTTAAGTTACCAATTAAAGTTACAAAATCTACAAGTTAACATAATTCAAAAATAAACAAAATTAGAGTGCTAAAATCATAGTTGAGTTTTAAAAATAAAACTATTTTTTTCAAAAAGAATATGAATACAAAATATAAAAATAAATTCTTTTTAAACAAACATTTCAAAAAATACTTATATTATTAAAAATGTTGCTTTTGATAAGAATTAAATATAAGTTTAAATGAACACCCCATATATCACTTTTAAGAATAAATGTAGGATTAATAATTTTGAAAAATAGTATGTTAACGATCAAAGAAATGAAAATTACAAATAAATAACATGATAACTAGCAAACTAGCAAAAAAATCTTTCAAACAATAAAACAAACAATGTAAGCATTACAATCATGAACACCATACAAGAAGTAAATAAGAGAAGGTGTGCATAAATGAATTGTGATAGTTTGACTTAAATGTCTACATCCACTCTTTTAAGTGAATTACTTAAAGTTTCATTATGAAACAAACTAATTACAATAAGTTTTCAAGGTTAACTCAAAAACCTTTTTTAGTTTTTAATAGGCTAACTGATTTTGAATGTTTGCAATCCTTTTAAAAAAAGTAAAATGGAATATAAATTCTCACTCAATTCTAATACAATTTTTTTTGAGAATTTAAGAATTAATATTTAAATGAAACTTAAGAAAAATCATTATTTACACCAATAAAGATCAAATAATATAATTATTATCTTCTTTTTATTCTTACAATTTTTTTAAAATGTTTTTAATTCAAAATAATTTATATGTCAAAATATGCCAGCTGTAAATTCATGAAAAGATATGAACCAAAACCTTTATAGCATCACATCCCCACACACAACATCCTTGTGTGCATGCATTTTATACATACATCATAATGAATGATTGATTAGTGCTTGAAATGCATTAATGAGATATGATGCATGAATGATTTGACATGATGAATGTAAAATGAAATGCTTTATAGATAAAGGAATTCCATATGATATGGAATTAATAGAGAAAGAAATGATAAGAAAGTGAAAAGATGATTAAAGTAGTGAAAATGCACTAAAGATGTAGATTTGGTATGCTTTTATTGAATGCCTTGGATGAAGCTCTATGATGGAATTTATGTGTGAAGGGTGACTCATAGGCATATTTAACATGTGATTATATGACAAAGTATAGTTTAAAATGGGTAAATACAAGTTAAAGTAAAGTTAGAAGCAATGGTATGTTAAATGGTAAAGTTAGAAGCAATGGTAAGTTAAATGGTAAGCTAGGATACAAAAGACATTACATGGAAAGTTAAGGTTACAATTGTAAACCATTATATGTATGGTCTATGTCCTTAACATCATGATGAATGGTAAGTGCATTCTTATGTAACCATGACCTAAATATGATGTAGAAATAAGTATTAAATGAAGAAGTAAATTGAATTAAGTAAGGTAAGATAAGTGTGCAAAGTCTCATGTTTTGATTGGTCAATTTTTAAAATTTTAAAATTTGGTCTTATATCACCTACGGAGGAAGCATAAGGTGGTTGCTCATTCTTCCACCTTTTAACATAGGGCTTCTTTCTTTTCTCCTTCTCCTTTACATCTTAACTTAGAGAAAAACACTCTTTCAAGATAAAATAATTAAAGAATTTGATTTCCATGTTGATTTGGTGTTTTATATGCCCTACCTATGTGTTCTTCTTCTTCTTTTTATACTTTTTACCTTTTTAATGAAGTGGGAAGTTGTTGTAGGGTTATGGTAATTATATGTAAATGAAATAATTGGAGTGAATGATGAAAGATTAGAAAGCTAAGTGATGAATTTGATGTTATTTTGCAACCAAATGGAATTTCTATTTTGGTGTATGTGATTTGTATAAATCCCTAACTTGTGACCCTTGAAGAAGTCACTTTAGTTACTATTTAAAGTGTGTGAATGATGATTAATGATTTTTATAAGGTTTTCTATGCTTAGTGATTGATAGAAAGATGATTAAATGTGTTGATAGCTTGAATGCAAAGTTGCTACCCAATTTTAGGCTATTTGGCCATCACTAGTTTAGGGGGTAGAAGTATGTAATCCTTGAATTCTTGTGTAAGCATGATTGAATGATGTGTTTTGATGATGGAAATGTGATTTGGTTGCATGTAAAGGTGAGTTATGGTATGGAAATGCTAAATTGGTCATTCAGGGGTAGCAAAGCATATAGTTCGTACATGTTATGTACATATTACCTTAAAGTGTGGATATATGCCTTATTTATTGGCCAATTGGACTTAAGTTTGTATGTAACATGTATATGTATGTTTGTATTTGGTATGACATGATCGTAATGTAGTTTGGAAGTCAAATGGTTAAGGTATGCATGAAGAGGCTTATATGGCAGCTTGTGCACCATAATGTGCAAATTGTGTAACATTGTATATTATGAGAGATGTGAATGTAAGATTATAAATCTGGATATATTTTTCATGTATAAGTCTTAGGAAAACATGTTCATGCATTAAAAATGGCTATGTGACTAAGTTATGATGAGGGAAAGAATGGTACAAGTTAGTGGTATGCTGAAAATGTGCATTTTAATGTAGTATGTGTAACATGTGTAATATGTCAACTTGTATGGATTATTTGCACACTAATTACCATGTGAGACTCAAAATATACATATGCCCTATTCTATAAGAAGTAAAGAGGTCAAATTATGCAAGTTTATGCATGTTGCTTGCAAGTTCCATGCTAGTATGCCTTAAAATGAGCAAAATAGTGCATTTTGACAGGCACACTCTTAATATGCAGCCTTTTGATATTTGGAAGCCCTAATGGATGAAATAATTTATATGTTATAACTTAAATAAAACCTTGATGAGTCTATTTTCTGATGGTATATAGCTTGTTTATGATAAAGGTCAAGAAGATAGCTTAAAAATTCATTTAGTTCAAGTACGTGCAAAAATGGTATTTGCATTTTCTAGTTTCAGCAAGTTTGAATTGCATGCCATAAATGTGTAAGTTTTGGTACTTTATTTGCATGGTTTAATACCTTGATATGTACATAAACGGATGTACTAAAATTAAGTGTTATACATGGTCCATAAGATGGTCAATAAGGGTATGTAATAGTACATGCAAATATGGTAAAGAGGAGTAGGAAACATGAAAGGAAACTTACCAAATGAATAGTAAAACATACCAAATGTATAATGCATATGACCAAATGAATAGTAATTTACCTAATATGATTTGACACTTTAATGGATGGGTGTATTAGGCTTCTAAACTTAATGTTATACACACCTAGACCTTATTGTACATAAGAATACATACTTAGAGGCATGAAACAAAGTTAATGCTATATGTTCACATATGTTATGATAAGTCTTATACATGCTTTAATGTTCTAAATACTTGACTTACATGCCAATATGCATGTGTATGACTTATATATGCACTTGTACTTGAATACAAATGTGTGTAATGGTATGTATATGGATAATGGCTTACCATATATGCAAATGGAAACTAATGATGCTTAAATACACTTAAGGAATGACATTATGATTTAAAGACTTAAAGTGGCCAAAAAGCATGTATGACTCTTACTTGCAAAGTGTAAAATATTATGAAATGATATTATGTTTGTATACTCATTATTAATCAAAGTTGAATGGTGGCTACATGTCATGAATGATTATGGATTCTTAAAGATGATAAGCCAAGTACAATATATGAATGACATTACTAAGTGAATGTAAAATGGAATTGTTACAAGTTTAATGTACTAGACTCATACTTCTCTACAAGTTATCGATAAGAGAAAAGTAGTAGCAGGTTTGTGCTATTCACTTCATGACCTCATATAGGGTTTTAAAATAGTGACTTCTCACTTAAATGCTTATGATATCAATGTAATGAGTTTATATTATGAATGGTATCATATAATCATCATTGCATATGATCATTAAAGTATCAATTATGCATCATGTCATGAATCATTCATATATAAAGGCATATTCATGACATATCATACAGAGGATATAAAGAGGAAAAGAAAGTGATATACAAAGCAAAGTTCAATGAAAGTGTACTAGATCATAGAGTTATTATCGATTCCCTTGATGGAATCATATAGTATAGGTTCCTATCATGGAACCATAGAGAAATGTTATATTCCTATAAGAAACAAAGTATTATACAATACCAGTACATAGAGAAATGGACCCAGTACGGATTATGCACAATCATATAGAAAAGAAATGAAATGTTACAGGAAAATTAGAGGGAGAATGTAAAGCATGATTGCATTCTTATAGACATACATTATTATTCATATATCATGAAAATATAGTAGATGAAATGATAAATGCACTACAATTGTGCTTATACAGAAAAGTATATAGAGCGATGATATTCAAATACAATATTTGATATATGAAAGGTTATAATGGATCCTTTATGATATTTATTCCTATCTTTAGACAATATGATATATGCATTGCTTATAATAGATAAAGAATGTTACAAAGTGATATGATATGATATGGTTATATTGCTTGATGATTATTTAACATGATTTGATGTTTTTATATTATCTATGATATGTGTGTTGACCCTAACTTTTCACCTGCATGTTGTAATTTTAGGTTTTCCTTGATATAGCTTGGTATAGATCCTTGATGTTAACCTTGATTTGTATACATGCCTTTGAGCCTTCTCTGAGTGTTCTGGACATATAGAGTACATTACATTTTACTTATGGAAGACAAAGCACATTGCATACATTTCATGATATGTGCAACATATAGTGCTATATGTTGTGCATGTTTTGAAAATATATGCATGGTGGGTGGCCTTTTCCCATACGAATCTAATATGCTACATATAATATCAAGAATTTATCCTCAAAATGATGCTTGTTTAACTTATGGTGCACATCCCAATATGCTTATAGTGGGTGGTGCACATTGGTCAAAAATGGATTATGTTGGGCATCTACTGCTACATGCTGTGCATATAGCACTATGTGTTGTACATTTAGCTTATAATTTTCTAGAATTCCACATTACTAATGTGATTTCCTTGATCCCATGACCTTTACCTATAAATACATGCCTTATATTTATGGAAAAGAGGTCTAAAATTAAGAAAACTTGCCTAAACTATACCAAATTTTAACCTCACTTAATTAAGCACTTAATTAAGTAATTAACATAGGATTAGAGACTAATTGTTGCCCCTGACTTTTTACCCGCATGCTGTAGTTTAGGTTTTTATTGATTTGACTTGGTACAGGTCCCCAATGTTGACCTTGATTTGCATACATGCCTTTGAGCCTCCCCTAAGTGTTCTGCATATACGAAGCATGTTACATTTTTCTTATGGAAGGCAGAGCATATAACATGCATTTCATGATATACACAACACATAGTGTTATTTCCTTCTCATGTCATGAAAATATACGCATGGTGGGCGGCCTCTTCCCGAGAAAATCTAATATGCTGTATATGATACTATGCCTTAAGGTCCTAAATGATGCTTCTTTGACCTATGGCTCACATCCCAATATGCTTATATTGGGTGGCACACATAGGTCAAAAATGGATCATATTAGGCATCTGCTACTACATGCTACGTATATAGCCTTTTTTTGGGCTATATGCTATGCATATAGCATTATGTGCTACACCACATTACTAGTGTGATTCCTTTAATCCCATCACCCGCACCTATAAATATAAGCCTTGTATTTATGGAAAAGGGTTTGAGAATTCACTAATTACACCTAAACTTTACCAAATTCTAATCTCACTTCATTAAGCACTTAATTAAGTAATTAACTTAGGATTAGTGATTAATCAACCTACTTAAAGCCTTAATCATGTTTGAAATCAATATTACAGAAGCACAATATGTTTTGATGAGTAAATGCCTATTTTCTACTCATTTTTCATTTGATTTCATTATGGATTTGTGTTTGTTGGGTTATTCTTAATGATTAGATTCAATCATGCATATTTTAATGATTATTAATGCTTATTCGTAGTCTAAATGATATGCCATTATGATAAATTTACTGAGATATGATTTTGTTTTTTGTGTTTTTGCTAAAAAAATATTTTCCATTGAAACTGCCTCGCTACATGCTATGCATATCATATGATATGAGCCATACATAGCTTACATGTGGCATATATCATATAATGTACTGCATACATCACTTTCAATTTTACCATAAAATTGCATTTTCATTCAATTTTTTCTTGTTTACTAACATTCCTTGAAGTTCTCAATAGCATTAGAGGCTTCATAGTAGCCTTAATGATCTGAGTTCATCATATATTGATCATACATCATTGATTTTGGCTTTTAAATCATATTTCTTAAGTTAAATGCCTATTTAATTTGTTTAATTGTGGTTTCATGAGGTGATTGGCTTTGTTTGGTTGAGTGTGCTATGTCCTATTGATATTTTATTATGTTAGTAACTTTCAATTCATTATGTCATGATCATTTGTTTGTGATTTTGCCATTAAATCATCTCATTTTGCTTAATTACTCGATTAATGTTATTTTAATTATGTTTAATGTGTTGCTTGATATGTTTAGCTTGATTGGACATTGATTCATTTCTAAGTTATGTTTTATATGATCTTAGAAAGTTTGATTTTACTATTGATCAATTTTTCCTAAAATTGATTACTTTTGCATGATTTTTCATGATTCGGCTCATGTTTATTCATATTTTCATGATTGTTGCCATTACATTCATCAGAATTTGGCTCTTGATTCATGCTGTCACATAGTATTGAATTAGTTGATCTAGTCCTAAATTTCATTTGCTACTAATGATTTTGCTTGTATTTTTGCATTTTCATTTGTGCATTTTTAGTTAATGCTATCCAAGGTTGACTTTCTCCTGAGTGGATGAGATAATGCTTAATGTCTTGAATTTTTGTATTGATGAAGATTCTTTGTAATAGAATAGCTTTATTCTCTCATTTTTGTATGATTTAACCTTAAATCCCTTATGTATCCCTTATCTTCTTCGATCCCTTTCATTGGGCCATTATTTTTTTTCATTCATGCTACTATGCTTGTTTTATCATTGCTATATGATGTAGGCTATGACATATCATTTCACATGTCATGCTTATACCATGTTATCTCACATGTCATACTTCTGCCAAGTCATCTTGCATGTCATACTTATGCCATGTCATCTCGTATGTCATGCTTATGCCATATCATCTCGCATGTCATGCCTATGCCATATCATCTCGCATGTCATGCCTATACCATGTCATCTCTTATATCGTGCTTATGCCATGTCATCCTACATGTCATGCCTATGCCATGTCATCCCATATGTCATGCCTATGCCATGTCATCCCACATGTCATGCCTATGCCATGTCATCCCACATGCCATACTTATGCCATGTCATCTTATATGCCATGCATATGCCATGTCCTTCTCACATGTCATGCTTATACCATGTCATCTTATATATCATGGCTATGCCATGTGATTGAGCATCAAAACATCATGTTTTATGCTCACAAACTGCCTAATATAGCATAGTTTAGTTGTTAGAATGGTTAACTTATGTACATTTTGTATTTTACAGGTCAAAACTGTGAATTATGGGAAAACATACTTAAATGGGAGATTTTAAAGCTGATTTAGATTTTGGAGTTTTGGGACACCGCTTGCAGGCATAAGATTGACCAAAATGACCTGATAAAGCTATGTTTTGGAAAGCTAAAAGAAGAAGAAGTTGAGATAAATTCAAACTTCTACGATCTGAATATTGATGAGGCTTGCGGGCATAAGAGAGACCAAAATGACATCACTTAGCTAGTTTTGAAGAATTGTATGTGAAAGAGTTTGGCAAGCACTTAAACTCTTGGAGCTGGATGGAAGAGAGATTAGGAAGGAATTGAACTCTTATATCTGAAGATTAGAATCAATTTTTATCTTTTTATTTATTTATTTATTTATTTTATTTACCTTCCTCTTACAAATAGGAATGTATGTATGGAGGAAGGGGTTCTTAATTTTTTAGTTCTGAATTTTGGTTCTTTTTGTTCAATTCCAGTTTTTATTTTCTTTCTTTTATTTTATTTTTATGTTTTATTTCACTGATGATGCAAAGTTAGGTGACTTGTTTTTTCCAATTGGAAGCAATTCAAGTTATTTATTAATGATTATCTGAGATCTAAATGATCTTAATTCTATTGGCAAAGCATTATTATCTTTAACTTTGAATTTCACAAAACCATTGCTATTCTTAGTGCATGTAAATAAGGCCTGTTGTATGTCTCTAAGTTCTTGTATATAACTAAGTGGGGCTGTTTGATATAGAAAAGTCAATTGACTTGCTGGAGTGGTAAAGCAAGATGCTATCCTTGTTGTGACATACGGTAGTACATCTTGTGGGTTAGAAGATCTAGCTTGAACACAAGGGATGTTAGGTCACAACTATTAACTAGAGTCGGGTCTTCCTAATTCATAATTCAATTACGAGATAACTTGTAAGAATCTTATTCCACTGTGTCTGTTGACCTTGACTTTTCACACTCGTGCAATTTCATGTTTCTGTTGATTTGGCTAGGATTTAATCCCCGATATCGACCCCGAGTATGCACATGGACCTCCGTGTCTCCCTTTATGTATTCTGGTGCACAGGACACTTCAGAACTGGTGAGGCCCACCATGGCGCCTGGCGGGATCCACCACGCATTCTGAGTGCTCTGTACATGTAGAACACCTTTCCTTATTGCCTACGTAAGGCAAATCATTTGAAATGCAAAACATTGCATCTTTGGCCCTGGGTACTATTCATCATAAATAGTATGCAGGTGAGGCCCACTAAGCGGGGCTCGCAGCCCCCAATAACCTATTCTGTGTATTCTGTACTTACAAAATACACTTTCCAGTTGCCTTACGTAAGGCACAGCGCTTGGCAACGCAAATGCCATCTTTTGGGCCCACTACGCTGTGGGGGCCCACCTAGGACATTAGTGGGACCTGCAGTTTCTACTAGTCTATTCTATGTATTATGTACTTACAGAATACATTTCACACCTGCCTACGCATGGTAGGATGCATAGAATGCAAAATATTACATTTTGAATCTAGGTTACTATTCACTATAAATAGTATGTAGGCGGGGCCCGCTTTCCCCAATTAGCCTATTTAGTGTATTATGTATTCACAGAATACACTCCGTTGCTGCCTTACACAAGGCATACCCTGTGGCATCCCGAATGCCACATTTATGAGCTTACCGCGCTATGGGGCCCACTAAACACTAGTGGGGCCCGCTTCCCACTATAGTCCTTTTTGATGTATTATGTACGCACAGAATACATCCTACCTGCTGCCTCACTTGAGACAAAATGCTTGGCATGCTATTTGCCACTTTCTAGACCCTTTTATGCTGTGGGGCCCATAAGGGTACTATTCATCATGAATAGTACCCAGATGGGCCCATCACCCAAATTCACCAATCTGTGTGTTCTTGACGCACAGAACACATTTCCATCGATACCTACGCAAGAAACGACCTTTTGGCACGCCAAATGCCATTTTGGGCCAAAACTGGGTCACAAACCCTAAATTGGGCCCATTAGCCAAAACTCGGTGTTCGGAGCCAAATTTGAGAAAACTTATAACTGTAAAGTTTCTTGAAATGTCGATTGCACTTCGGTTGACATATGGTGTACATCCGGTTTTACCCGTATTGAGCGGAGCGCATCGCAATGTGTGTAGCACATCACACTATGCGCTACGCACATTGCATAGTAACTTCAAAAAAAGATGTTTGGTCGAGAGCCTTCTCGAGACCAAATTTGGAAAAAATTTCTTCTACAAAGTTGTTCCTTATGTCAAATAATGCTTATATGCTTTAGGGCGCATCCCGGAAGCAACCTCAGTGGGCCCCACGCGTCGGGACAAAAATGATGTGCTGCGTGCATCACCTGATGTGCGCAACACATTAGCAATGTGTGGTGCACATCACATGATATGTGGCACACATCTCTTCAAATCTAGTCCAAAATTACAAAATTGCCATGCCCAAAAGTTGCTCTATAAATATAGAGCTTGGGGTCTGTAAAATGGATCCTGAAAATTGCCAAAAGGTAAGCCAAACCTCTGCCAAAATCATTTTATAATTAATTAGGCCCCTAATTAATTAAATCACTTGGATTTAGTGATAAAATTGGTTAGTTTAGGCTCCTTAAACATGGAATCAAGCAAGATCAAGAAGAAAATTTGACCGGAATAAGGTAAATTTCCCATTTTCTTCAATTTTCTTCATTCTATCACTATTCTGTGGGGGATGTGCTGTGCACATCACCTCATGTGCTCCACACACAGCCTATGTGTGGCACACATGAAATTTTCCAGAAAATGCTATTTTTCGTCCGATCTGGCCAATCCAAGGCCATTAAGGCCTTTCCATGCCTTGGATGCCTTGAATCTGCCCTAAATCTAGCCGGATTTTAAATAATTTTAACTTTAAAATTATTTTTCTTGATTTGGATGCAAATCCACAAAGTAAAATCCATTTTCAGGTCCTATCTACCTAGATCGGGGTTGGATCTAGGGTTTCTGCTGAAAAATTTTCGATTTTCCTTCTGTTTTCTCTGTCATGTGCACCACATGTTGACCTTATACGCCACACATAGTCAATGCGTGGCATACATTGGCTATGTGTGGTGTACATTGGCTATGTGTGGCGTACATTGGCTTCGGTTTTCACAGAAAAACCCGATTTTTGCCCGAACCGCTTCGGTTTTGAATTTTTCAGTGACTCCAGTAGCTTGCTCGTGCACTTGGGGTTCTGGATCTATCATAAATCATCCAGATCTACTTGATTTTAGCCTTAAAATTAATTATTTCAATTAATTTCTTAATTAATGTTTGGTTTGATGAACCGGAGGCCGATTCGTTCTCAAAATGAGGTACTATCTTCATTAAAGTTGCTGGATTTTGTCTGAAGTTTATTTCTATACTGACAGATTTAATTTTCTTGCAGATCGGTCTCTGATGTGTGCCACACATCATGGGATGCGCGCCACACACAGTCAATGTGTGGCGCACATCACGTGATGCGTGGCGCACATCCCTCGTGAATTTTCCAGAAAACTATATTTTGGGCCGTATTTTGGCTGTATTTTGACTTATCTAGTGGTATTTGAGTTTCATAGTAGTTCAAGTATTCTGGAAAAGTTATAAAATAATTTTTACATAATTAATTTTGGCCTCAAAATTAACTTTTACTATAAAATGCAATTTTTACTCGTATAAATGCGGTTTTTGATAGGATTGGTTTTTAATTGGTCGTAGGGCTATCTCCAAAATTATGTGTAATAATAGTCCTCCCAATTAAATTTTTCATGATCAAATAAAATAATTTTGCTTAAAATTATTTTTATTAAAATGAATTTTCACGATCCGGCTCGTGTTTATTGTTTCAATTATTGCCTAATAATTACTGGATTTTGACTCTTGGTTCGTACTTTTAAATTGTATTGGACTAGTCAATTAAATTCGAAATTCATTTGCTACTAATGAGTTTTATTTATTTATTTTTCATATTAATCCATCTGCATTTTTGGATCGTGCAACTCGAGGGAGAAAAGTGGTATTACTTAATACCCGGGAAATTATGTATGCGAGGATATTTATGTAATAGGATAGAATTTATTATTCGGTCTGTAATAATTAATTCCCCCTATCTCGTTTGTATCCCCTAATTTCCTCGATCCCCTTCACCAGCCTTTATTTTTATTCGTATATTTGCCTAAATATACTATATCATCATGTCACATGACACATGCACACACTACTATGCATGCCATGCATATACTATATGCCATAACATACTATATTTCGTATGCACATACATCTAAATATGCCAATACGCAATCCAATACGAGCAATCAATCAATACGCCTTGACATGCATATATGTATATGTCATTATACCATAATGCCATGCCATGACGTATGCCATAATGCACATCATACCGTATGCCATATATATACTATGATGAATACACATTCACATACGCACCACTATGTCATGTCATACATATGCCATGCCATTCATCATCCCACATACCACGCATACGGTATGTCATTCACTTCACATGCTATACATGTATCATATCATCCATTTAACATGCCATACATATGGTATGCCATACATGATACCAAGTCATGCATATATACAACACTTCACATGTCATGCCATATAACACAAGCACATTCTACTGTACATGTCATGCATATGCCATGTCA
The DNA here is from genome assembly GCA_948192965.1 of Dalechampia spathulata. NCBI lineage: Eukaryota > Viridiplantae > Streptophyta > Magnoliopsida > Malpighiales > Euphorbiaceae > Dalechampia > Dalechampia spathulata. The sequence continues at coordinate 4,699 of CANYBF011859707.1, read as the reverse complement.
TGCATCATTTCACATGCCACGCATTTGGTATGTCATGCATATAATATGACATGCATATGCCATGTATTATATCATCATACATAATATGCATATGATATGTCATTCACATGCCATGCATAAGGTATGTCATTTACAATACCATGACATGTATATGCCATGACATCTATCACTTCACATATCATGCATATGATATACTATTCATCCTACATACTATGCATGCGCATTGCATACGCTATACGCCTAATGCTAAAATGAATCAAAAAATGTTAACGCATAAACATACTACGCTATTTGCCATAATATGTGCTTACATATTAGGTTGCCATATCATGCATATGATATGTCATTCATGCTCACATGACATGCATATGCCATGTTGCTTTTATTGCTATATCACATGACATACATATGCCATGCCATCTAAATGCCATATAGCTTTATATGCCATTTCACGTGCAACCTTGCAACGCCAATTTACATGACGCGCTGTGTGCTTACAATTACGCTTGCATGCTTGCTTGCTTAGGATAATTAATCCCCACTAAAATGGTAAAATCGATTTTGGAAATTCATAGAATAGATCTCCACCACCCGAACCCAATCTCTGAAGGGTTTAATTAGTACTCATGCTATGGGTCGGTTGGACCAATCCGGAACCATCCGATGGTGACTCCCTTGCAACTCTTTCAAGTCCGTATCATTCCCTAAGGGAACCCCTTAGGAAGACTACGCTTTCGCTCTAAGTGTGGTTCCCGGTCCGTGACTTTTGCAAGCCTCACTCTGGGCCCTGACAGAAACCGGTGCTCACAGTGTCTATCCTAGATTAGCGGCTTTTCATAGAGCTTGTTTCATGGCATCTTACAAATAAGGGAAGATTGGGGCATGCGAGACTGGCTCAGCAAACTATAACAGGCTTAGTGCCATTATTACCTTTGGCCTATTAATGAATCAGTGCTCATATTTGGTTAATGAATACTTGAGGCTTTTAGTTGAGAGAATTACTTATCATTGAATTTTCATTATTTAATTTTACTTGTTTCTTCATAGCTTAATTACTTTCCAATTCCCTTCATTTATTTTAAACGTAAAGAATTAAGGAAGTTGAAACCATCTCTGTAGGATCCGACCCTTACTTCCACTACTACAAAATCATAGTTCTTATGTGCTGGTAGTAAGGAATTAATTTGACAGAAGTGATAACCGATCAAATTTTAGCATCGTTGCCGGGATGGTAACTAATATTTTCTTAATTCTTTATTTATGACTCGATCTTCTGCAGGTAATCTTAGCTTTGACAAAGAAATTGAGAAGACTACAAAAAGAATGAGAAAAGAGGTGAAAATTAGAAAATCTGCTTCAGTCTCGGAGAGTTCTTGTGCCTACGAGGAAATAGCCAATGATAACTCTAATAGCGAGAGCTATAACAAAGCTGTTATGGCCATAAATAATAAATAGACTCTTAGATAAATGGCCGCTATGCCTATAGACTAGTGTCCACTTTGTATCACTTATGAGGACCTAACAGGACCCTTTAAACTTAAATCTGGACTCATATAACTACTACCTACTTTTAGGGGCTTGGATTTCATGTAAGCACCTGAAAGGATTTCATATTGTTTGTATAGGGATGAAGCTGCAAGGTGTAAACCTTAAACATATTAAACTAAGAGATTTTCCCTTTTCTCTTGCAGATGCTACCAAAGATTGGCTCTACTACGTACCCTCAAGAATTGTCACAACATAGAATGAGATGGCTAGATTATTCTTGGATAAAATTTTCCACCCAAAAAAGCCGCCCAAATCAAGCGAGACATATGTTCCATTCGGCAGAAAGCCATGGAAAATCTTCATGACTATTGGGAGCATTTTAAAAGAATATACGTGTCATGCCCACAACACGAGATCATAGAGCAGAACCTGATATAATATTTCTATGAGGGATTATTGCTAATAGAAAGGAAGATGATGGATGTTGCGAGTGGTTGAGCTATAGTGAACAAGACACCCCTAGAAGCTCATAATTTGATTGACATAATGGCTGCTAATGCTTAGTCTTTTAGCACCAAAAGAGAGCAGCCTAGGAGAGTCAATGTGGTAAATGTTTCAAGCCTTGAAAATTAAATGAAATAGCTCACATCTATTATGCAAGAACTCGTAAAAAACATGAAACCAGCAAGAGCTTGTGGAATATGCACTCAACCAGATCATGCAACTGATCAATGCCCCTCAATTCAAGAGGAGGAAATCGAGGAGTAAACAAATACTGTTGGAGGATTTCCAGGATCACCGCAGAGAAAATTCAACCTGTTCTCTAAGATATACAACCCAGGCTGGCGAGATTATCCCAACCTGCATTATGGTAACCAATAGTTGAATTTCCAGCATAAATCAAACCAATAAAGAACTTTAAGTATGTCTCTAGAAGATGTTATAAAAATTTTGGCAACTAATATTCATGCTTTTTAATAGGATGTTCAACAATTCTAGAAAATTGTGACTCAAAATCAGCAAAATACGGAGACCAGGATGAAAAATATAGAGAATTAGACGTCTCAGACGGCTACAGTTTTGAGTAGAATTGAGTCATAAGGAAAACTTCTATCACAGGTAAAAGTTAACCCAAGAGAAAGTGTCAATGCTGTGACATTGAGGAGTGGTCAAAACCTTTTTACAATTCTCATTATAATTGGTGATATGGGCATAAGACACATCATGTGTGATTTAGGAGACTCAATTAACATTATGCCCGTAAGTGTGTATGAATCTTTGAATGTAGGTCATTTGAAGGAAACTGGTGTAGTGATTCAATTGACAAATAGGTCAACCATATACCCAATCAAAGTTTTGGAGGATGTGCTTATGAAAGTTAACAAATTAATTTTTCCTATAGATTTTGATATCATGCAGATGGATAGTAAAACTTCCCTAAAGTCATATGATCTCTTATTAAGAAGACCATTCTTGATAACTGCTCGAACAAAGATTGATGTCCATGAAGGGACATTGACCATGGAATTTGATGGAGAGGTGATAAAGTTCAAAATGTATACTACTATGAAGTACCCTCTAGAAGTCTTCAATGCGTATGCTGTGGCCATAATTGAGCCATGTGTATAGTAAGTATTTGAATTTTATGGAGAAGATGAACTTGGAAGAGCACTCAACAATGCCAAAAATCATAAGGAGATGCTATTTATGAAAGATGAAGTGATGCAGGCCATTGATGAATTGAATGGAGAGCCTAAGATTGAACGAAATTTTAATTTGATTAATCCTTATACTAAATTGATTCATTCAACCTTACAGGCACCCGAATTGGAGCTTAAGCTGCTATCGAGCCATTTAAAGTATACCTTCCTTGGGAAAGGAGAGATACTGCCCATGATCATCTCCAACAAATTGAGTGAAGAAGAAGAAAATGCCTTGGTTGGAGTTCTTAAAAAATTCAAGGAAGCAATTGGTTGGACTATAGCTGACATTAAGGGCATAAGCCTGTCCACATACATGCATAAAATTTTATTGGAACCCGATAAAAAGTCAATTAAAGATATCCAACAAAGACTGAACCCAGCCATGATGGAGGTGGTGAAGAAGGAGATCCTAAGGTTGCAAGATGCAGGCATGATATACCTAATTTCTGATAACCAATTGGTCACCCTAGTGCATGTTATGCCCAAAAAGATAGGTATAATGATAGTCTGTAATAAGGAAGGATAAATGGTTCCCACTAGTGTCCAAAATGGGTGGAGGGTTTGTATTGATTACAGGAAATTAAATTCAGCAACCCGCAAAGATTATTTTCCCCTTCCTTTTATTGATCAAATGTTGGAACATTTAGTAGGTCGGACTCACTACTATTGTTTTGATGGTTACATGGGTTTTTACCAAATACCCATTGCTCTAGAAGACCAGGAAAAGACAACCTTCACATGTCCATTCAAAACCTTTGCATTCAACAGGATGCCATTCGAGCTGTGTAACGCACCCACAACCTTCCAACATTGCATGGTAAGTATTTTTTTTCTGATTTTATAGAAAACATTATTGAAGTATTCATGGATGATTTTACTGTTTATGGTAATTCATTTAATGAATGTTTGGATAATTTAGCTAGAGTTTTGCAGCATTGCATTGAGATGAATATGGTTCTCAATTATGAGAAATGCCATTTTATGGTTGACCAAGGTTTGATATTAGGCCATGTGGTTTTGAAGAGAGGCATTGAAGTTGATCAAGAAAAAATTGATATAATTAAATCTTTGCCTTACCCCATTACTATTCGAGAGATTTGTTCTTTTCTTGGACATGCAAATTTTTACAGAAGGTTCATGAAGGATTTCTCTAAAGTAGCACAACCCTTGTGTAGATTGTTGCAAAAAGATACCAAATTTAATTTTGATGAATCATACAAAAGAATTTTGATCAACTGAAGAAGGCACTCATTTCAGCACCCATTATGCAGCTGCTCAATTGGAATTTACCATTATAGATTATGTATTGTTAGTGTATGCTTAGAGCATCATGTGTATTTGTACTATACATTTTTCATTAAAAAATTTCATTATTCATTATATAGTACAATGTTTTGAATGAACTTGTTTTACTTGGAGTATTAAACTATATATTGAAGTCCATGATATTGGAACAGTGCAGAAGAATCCATAAAGAGTTTATGGAATGAGATTCTTATTGTATGCAA
>CANYBF011859473.1:0-10885 GCA_948192965.1 Dalechampia spathulata | reverse complement strand
TAATCCTACGGGAATTTAATAAATATGTTATCGTTGGATAACAGTGTTTATACAGTTATATGGAAAAGAAATGAGCTCATATTTATGATATCACAGTGATGATATAAGCCCAGAAAATGCGCATATGAATAACGTGATTCAAAGAAAGAGAGGGAGAATGCATAACATGAATGCATTCTCAGTTATATGCATTATTCTTGAAGTTTGATATTGTCATATAATATAATTCATGATTTGAATAATAAGTCATTTTCATATGAAATTTCTATGCAATAAGACAATCTTAATTTATGATTCATGCATAGATGACATAATTAATTTGTTTAAATCATATGTTTTGTTGGATTGTATTAAATGTTATAACTAGCACCACTGAGTTTTATACTCAGCGTTTGTCCATTGATAAATGCAGGAACTAGCAAAGCCGCGGAAGAGAAACTTTAGTGGCAGCAGCAGAACTATCTACATTCGTGTGGTAATTTATCTTATGGACTTCTTAAATGTTATAATCGTGCAAGATTTTAAATAAGTACTTTGGCAATACATCAAACATGGATATATCATAAACTTGTAATAATATGTGTATCAATATGACGCTAAATATGGTTTGTATGAAATAAGAATTGTTTATAGAACCAAGAATTTAAATGATATAAATTTGTTATCTGTTTAAAAAAAAAAAAATTTTCCGCACTTAGTATGAATGTATGGAATCCCTTGTTGGATGATTATTAATTTTCTTAAAGGGAATTGGTAATCATTTAACAGGAGCATGTTACGCAGTCAGAAGACGTGCCACATGGATTAAAAGATTGATGAAAGTAATACTCTCAAAATTTAATATGGTATTAATGTAATAATAACATGACATTATTATTATCTTATGGGGCTTGAGCAAGTATTGAACCATGAACCTTTTTCCTAATTCTCTAATTCACCTTAATGGTTAAGTATTAGGTTGGCAAATGACCTTCCATATTAGATTTACATTATATTATACTTTATTCAATTAAACATTTATCAATGTTGATTAATACTATATTAGCCCTTTCTTTGATAATTAAGTATGTTTAGTTGATTAATTTTATAAAGTATGTTTAGTTAATTAATGTTGTAAGGATCAGTAAGGTTAGTATTACAAGTAGAATTAGGCATATATATGGAATGATAAATATAATGTTATCAGGATCAACTGGTCCTCCAAGAGTGAGGGTCTGTTCAAGATTTTCGTGTTTATGATTAGGCTTATTTTTTATTATGTTGGCATAAGATTTTTGTTTTATTGATGATATATTTAGGGATTACATCATGCTCCTTAATTATCTTTTGCTTCTCTCCTCTCTTCTTTATTTTTTATGAAATAAATTCATAAGGATTTATATTATATTATAAATTGATTTAATTATGATTTATTTCAGATGTCTCAATCATAAGAAGATGAAGTGAACATTGAAAACAATAATGAATATGGTTTTACTCACACTCAACCACCTTCAACTAAACCATCTTGTACTATGGATGCTTGATCAAAGAAAACTAGAAAGGTAATGAATCAAGGTCATAAGTGTGAGATCACTTCAAAAAATCCCAAATGAATAAGGTATGGTTATTCAAGCTAAATGTCATTATTATGATAAAATATTTACTTGTCACCAAAAAAGGAATGACATATCTTCACTTAAAAGTCACATGCATGCTTGTTTAAAAAATCTACATGCTATACAAACACGATAAGCTCTATTAATTTTATAGCCGAATAAGGAAAATGATGATAACTTGGGTACTCTTACTAGTTCAAAATTTGACCAAGATGCTATTAGAGAATCACTTACCTACATGATAGTTTTTGATAAGCTTCCATTTAAGTGTATAGAAGGTGAAGGATTTAAAAGATTTGTAGCTACTTCATGTCCTAAGTTAAAAATACCTTCTAATTGGATTATTTCACATGATTACTTTTAATTGTATTTGATAAGAGGTCAAAGTTGAAAACTTTCTTAAGAAAAAATTCATAGCGAGTTAGTCTGACAACTGATACATGGACTTCCTTGTAAAAAATTAATTACATGTTTATTACTTCACACTTCACACTTCATTGGTGATGAAGGGAATTTGCATAAGAAAATTCTAAAATTTTACCCAATCTCTAACCAAAGGTGAATAGATAGCTAAGAGTATAGAAGCTTATTTACTTGAATGGGGTTTGAATAATATATTCACTATTATAGTGGATAATGCTAGTTCAAATGATACAACCTTTGAGGTTTTTTAAAAAGAAGATGTTGAATTGGGGGGCTGCTATAATAAGTTGCAAATACCTTCATATGAGATGTATTGTACATGTAATTAATTTAGTGGTTTTAGATTGATTGAAATATATGAATGCTTTAATTAAATGAGTGAGAGATGCAATTAGATACATCAAGAATTCTCCTTTTAAAATTAGAAAATTTAAAGAGTGCTCTAAATAAGAAGGGATAGAGAGCAACAATTCATTATGTTTAGATGTACCAACTAGATAAAATTCTACATATTTAATGTTAGAAACAATTTCATAATTTGAAAAAGCATTTGAGAGATATGAAAAGCAATACTCCAATTTCATTTGTGATTTAAGACTAAATAGGGTACCAACTTCTCTTAATTGATCTTATATAAAGAAGATGGTTATTTTACTATGACATTTCTATGATCTTACTTTACATACTTTTGGTTCTTTGTATGTCATTACAAACACTTTTTTCAATGAGATTAGTAATTTATGTTATCTTTTGAATGAATGGGAAGTAAGCAGTGATTTACAAGTGAAATATTTTGCAATGAAGCTAAAATTTGATAAGTATTAAGGGGAAGTTAGATAGAATGAACAAACTCATTTTTTATAATGTTCTTAGTCATCATGATAAATTTAGATACATGAAATATGCATTTTAAGGAGATATATGATACTGAAAAAGGTGAATAACTATTTAAAGAGGCAAAATATGAACTTATTGAGTTATTTAATATGTATAAGTGGATGTATCAACCTGATAATGAAATTGTGCTAAGTTCCTCTTTTAAGTATTCAAGTGTTATGGATATTGATGGATTAAATAAGAAACCAACATCCTTCTTGAAATCAAGGTTTAAAAAGGCAAAAATTGAATTTTGAAAGTGGTTTGAGTGAAAAATTAGAACTAAACTTGTATCTTAATGAGTCTATTATGGAGGAAAAGGAAGATTTTAAGATGGTGGAAGTTGAATTCTAAGAGATTTCCTATCCTTGCATGAATGGCTAGAGATATATTAGTAGTTCCTATTTCTATAATTGCTTCTAAGTTTGCATTTAGTACCAATAAGAGATTCTTAGATGTATTTAGAAGTTCTTTATATATTATTAAAGATGTATTTAGTACCAATAAGAGATTCTTAGATGTATTTAGATGTATTTAGAAGTTCTTTACATTTCATTTTTATGTTTATCTATATTTTATATATTATTAACATTATTTCTTTACATTTCAAACTTACCTAGTATTGCAATTTGTTCAACTTTATCAAGTACCAATTAGCTATAGTGATCACTTGAGGTAATTTTACATGATATATATCCATTATCAAATAGTGTTTTGCTAGTCTAGCATTTAGCATTTATATGATGATTATTTATGTTGCATTTTATGAAATAAATGTCATGAATAAGAGGTACTAATTTTAGCAATATTAAATGAATGTTACATTTGCAATATGATATTACTAACTAAAGTTGGTTATAAGAAATTGAATTATAATCTTAGTTTGGTTCTTGCGGAGATTGAGCTTAACAAAATGGAAAGACGAAGGAAAAACAAAGATTATGTTTGGCATTCATGTGGTTCTTTCTTAACTGATGCTCTCTAATTTTAGTTATTGCAATGGATCATAAGTCAATTTTATTATCATTTTAATTATGGATTGTAATAATTTTAATTATGTTAATTACTTTATTTCTAAGGATCATTAGCATTTTAATTATGAGATGTTATTTTAATTATGTTTAGGGTGTTGATTTTTGGTTTTTTGTTTAATTTATTTAGTTTGTTAAGTTGGATTTCAATTTATTAAGCTGGATTGAACAATTCAATTTATTAAATTTGGTTTTGGTTATTTGGTTTATTAATTTGGACTTGGACTTTTTGATAATTGATTAACAAGTCGATAATTCAGTTTTCAACCAAATTGAATTGACTATGAACATAAATTTGAAAGTCAATTTTAATATTTATTCAGTCAGTTTGATTTCTTATAAATAACAATTTAGTTATTTTTTATTTGCACAAATCAATTCAATTTAGGCATCGAATCGATTGATGCACAATCCTATGAAAGGTGTGTTTTATGTCTTATGGTGAAACAACGTTGTTTAGGAGAAGAATTAGAAATTTTTTTTAGTTTAATAATAATAATGAGCTTGAAAAATATTACTTTAGTTTATTTATTAATAAAATATAAATAATATTAATACATTCAATTCACAATGGATTCAAAACGGAAGCAGAAGCCATTGTCATAGCAATAGCAATGAATTTAGTTACATGCATATTGTCATCACCATTTAGCAATGGATTTGACTACGAATACATTTGTTGTTGCCATATCACGACAAATATCTTTTCTTGTCAATTACTCATCATAAATTGTGATGATTTTTGTGATAAATTGTTTTTTCATCATCTTGAATTCATCTTCATTCTATAACAAAATTGTGACGGACACATTCCGTCACTAAATTCCATAGCGATTTTGCTTCTTTTCATAGTGATAGATTATACAAATTTAGAGATTTTAAGACCAATAATTTTAAAAACCTATAATTTTCAATCTAAATCACGGATTGTAAAGTAAATATATAATATAATGGGTTTTGATATGTGTTTCATATCAATGATATTTTTCTCTTTATGAATTGACTAAATCACAAGAAACTTTCTATAACATTGACATGCAAACAATTAATTTGAAATTAATAACATCAAATGTTATTAACTGTTCAAATAAATGATTTTGAGATCAACATGTTTATCATGTATAGTTTTAAATCTAAATCAACAATTATAGTGTCAATACATATGATACTTTCAATATGTATTTCATATCAATTTCATTTCTATCTTTACCTGTTCATGGGTTAACAAGTAAAACAACATAAAGAAATTTAGCAATGTTACCTCCATTTTTGGCCAAAGTATTAAACTATATATGATAATTTATTCTTTCACTTGAAATTAATTACATGAAAAATAATAATGTTTTATAAAATTGACATACAAATAATTAATTTAAAATTAAGAATATTAAATTTCATAGACGATATGAATAAAGGATTTTAAAATAAATTAATTTTTCAATATTTACTGATATTGATGAACTAACAGTGAAATGTTACAGAATTTCATTATTCTATTCCAAACTTATATATTTTATTTGCTATATGTAAGTATATAAATGATATTTTCTTTCAGAAATCATGAGATATTAACTATTTAATCAAACAAAAATATTAATTTTATAAAATTTAAAAATCAAAACAATGAAATATTAGATTTCAATAGTTTTAAAATACAAGTAAATTTTATAAATTATATAAAATCCACAATATTGTTATTGATGGTGCAGTAAGAGTAGCTCATCTTATCGTTTTGCTCTACATCACTGTCACTTTCTCCCGCATTTTTCTGAAAGTTGTTCTTACTCGATACAAACACACTTGCATTCCTTGCAGTATTGGCGGAAAGCCCGGTTAGAGTTTTGGTCACCGTCGCTGCTGCTGGTACTCTTCTTCTACTGATTCATCTTTGTGTAGCATATTGTTTCTCGTACTCTTTTCCTTTTCAAGCAGTTTATATGCCAAAATATTATCTTTTAAATATTTTTTGAAAAAGAAGAGTCAGGAAACCATGTGTAATATGGGTTCTTTTCTTCAAAATCTGGGATTCTTTGCTTTTCTGTTATTTCCTTTCTAAGTATCTTTTTATATGTTTCATAAGTTACGATTGGTATCTTTCTGGATTGGCTTGTCAAGGAGGTGTTCCCACAGATTCTTTCTTTCGTTGGTGTTATATATATATATTTACGTAAATAGTGTAATAACATGAAATTACCTTGTAATTAATCCCAACAAGAATCAATTCTTAATTGAGAGATGGAGTTGGATTATATGGTTTTGCTTCAGAAGGTTTTAGTTGTCTTGTTTGTAGTAGCCTTGTCTTGGAAGTTGATTAGATATATGTGCAGCTTATTAATTTCAGAAAAGAAGCCTGTAAGGATATTAGTAACTGGTGCTGCAGGCAAGCACTTAATGCACCACTGTGCTTATGTTGTAATTCAACTTTTTCCATTTTATTTCTAATGGTTTCTCAACTGCTATCTGTAATTTTTGATCCTGCTCTTAATTTTCTTATTTTTGTTCTACAGGGCAAATAGGCTATGCTATTGTTCCAATGATTGCAAATGGAGCCATGCTTGGCCCTGACCAACCTGTATTCCTGCATTTGCTTGACATAGAGCCTGCAGCTGAGGCCTTGAACGGAGTCCAAATGGAATTGATCGATGCTGCCTTTCCTTTGCTTAAAGGTTATAATATTGTATGTCATTTTTAGTTGTTGTTTACAGGTCTCTTTTGCAGTTTTTTTTTTTTGCCTTTTTATTCATTTTTCAACTTATCAAGCAGGAGTTGTTGCTACTTCTGATGTCGTTGAAGCTTGTATGGGGGTGAATATTGCCATCATGATTGGTGGATTTCCTCAAAAGGAAGGCATGGAAAGGAAGGACATGATGTCTAAAAACGTATCTATTTACAAGGCTCAAGCTTCAGCCTTGGAGAAGCATGCTGCTGCAGATTGCAAGGTGGAAACCCTCTGAATTTTTGGTTTATAATTATCAAGTATCAATCTTTGTTTGAAGTTTTTGATGTTTAGACTGTACTGATATCTCATAATAATTGCATTTTAATTCCTATCAATCATCAGGTGTTGGTAGTGGCAAATCCAGCAAATACCAATGCACTTATCCATAAAGAATTCGCACCTTCAATCCCTGAGAAAAACATTACATGTTTAACACGACTCGATCATAACAGAGCATTAGGCCAAATCTCTGAGAGACTGGATTTTCATGTCAGCGAAGTCAAGAATGTCATCATATAGGGAAATCATTCATCAACCCAATATCCAGATGTCAATCATGCAACTATCAAAACCAGCAGCGGAGAAAAACCTGTCAGAGAACTTGTTGCTGATGATCAATGGTAGGACGATTCACTAACCCTGTCAATTTCTAGCATGCATCTAAACTGGTCTCTTCAAGATGTTGTTTGCTGAAATCTTCTAATCCCAACGGCAAGTCAAGAACTTCAATATGTTTCAAATCCAGGTGTTCATTGTGATGCAGATCATCAATCTGAATCTGTCCAATAAATATTTTCATGTAACACTTTCAGGTTAAATAACAAATTCATCAGCACAGTTCAGGAATGTGGGGCGGCCATTATAAAAGCACGAAAGCAATCTAGTGTACTGTCTGCTGTAAGTGCTGCTTGTGATCATATACGTGACTGAGTTCATGGGACACCCGAGGTAAATTCCAAACTATGGTTTTTCTTTTTCAAATTTATACTGCATTTTTGTTTTTTCTATCAAGTTCACTATGAATCATAATTTTTTTTGTCTTTGTAGTCATTTTATTATCTTTGATTTACATTATAAGGGAACATGGATTTCCATGGGAGTGTATTCTGATGGATCATATGGGATCCAGCCTGGTCTTATATACTCTTTTCCAGTTACCTGTGAGAAAGGAACCTGGTCCATCGTTTAGGGTAAACTACATGCTTCAATTTTTCCATTCTTTTTATATGCAGTCATGTTGCTAATTATCTGCTCGGAACGATGGCAGGGCTGGAGATTGACGAGTTTTCAAGAGCGAAAATGGATGCGACCGTGAAAGACCTTATATAAGAGAAATCATTGGCATATTCTTGTCTCGACTGAGCAATGGGCTCAATTTAGCTTGCAAAAATAATAAATACATGCTCCAATAATAATACAACAAGCATCAACACATTTCTTTATTTTTCATTCAATTTGAATAATCTCTCTCTTCTTTTATTATTTACATTTTGACCTTATTTTTAATTGGCAAAAAATAACTATAAGATCGACCCATGTTCCATAAAAATGAATAATTAAAATTGAATTATGATACTTTTTTAAAAGACATGGAAAGTGTTTATAAAGAAAGAATGATTAGATTGATTTTATTAAACAAGCATGTAATATACATAGGATAGTTTTTCATATACTTTATTTATACTATTTTTAGATACCTTTTGCCTTTGTTTATGACAATCTTTTATGTTTGAAATGAAAAATTCATTGTTATTATAAGTTAATTTACACATGATAATTTAAATATGATGATCTAAAATCATTTCAAAAGATTCATTACATGATTACATTCATATGAAAAAAATGATTGAATTGATTTTATCAAACAAACATCTAATGCATATCCAATAGGTCTCATTTACTCTATATAATATTTAAATTCTTATTTGGTCACTATTTATGATTTTTTTTTGGTAGTTGAAATGACAATGTAAATATTGTTACAAAACAACATAGATACAATGATTCAAAATCATTTATTAAAGTATAGATAACACATTAAATATAAAGATTGCACTTTTTTTATGATTGAAATAATAAAAAATCAAACAAGAGGAAAGTGTCGGCAAAGATTGGTGTCATTTCAAAGTAAATTAAAAGTTGAAATAGTTTAGTTGTAAATTGCAATAAACCTCTGCTATTGTCTCATCCTTTTTTGGTTATTAATCATGTGAGATGGAAAAATTTTATAATGAGATCTCTATAGAAGAAAACTAAAACCACCTTTATTAGTTTGACATTCCCTAGCATTTTCTAGAAGGTTTTTGTGCTTATAGGAAGAAGAATTATTATTAGAATAGCCAATGTTTTTTTTTAACACTTATCATTCTTGAAATCACTAAATCTCATATTCTTGAAATATTAAAACCAAAAATATAAATAGTAATAGAGAACTACCATGTTTTCAAAAAAAAAAAGTGAAAAATTATATATTTTTATAAATAAGCTTATTTTTATTAGAAAAATTTTCAAAAAACCTTTAAAAATGGAAAATTTGTTGAAAGAAATGTTTGATTGTTTTTCAAAAATTTGTAAAAATAGTAAATTTTTAAAAATGTTCAAAAAAATATTGCTTTTCAAGATTTAATATAAGTTTAATATAAGTTTCGAAAAGATTTACAACAAGTTTAATAGAAATTTAACCTAAAAATCTACTATTTCTACAAAAGCTTTAAAATCATATGACACTATTGGAAAATGAAAGGTAATGCCTATCATTTTTGTAATGATCTCTTTTTATAATAAAACTCAACTTTAGAAATTTTACAATTTATTGCCAAAATAGAAAAAATTTATAAATTTACAAAAAAACATATTGAAATCACGATAAAGCAACCCAACAAGAAAAATGAAAATGAAAATTAATAATTGTCATCCCAAAAATCATGTTACTTCTTTCAAAAAATTAATTGAATAAAAAATCACTTTCATTGAAATATCGAAACACATCTTTCATCACAATTTATGTATATTTTTATACTTGTTTCAAACTAATTAAAAACATATTTTATATTAAGAAAACATGCCTATACAATTTTGGGTTTATTTTTTACTTGATTAACTAAGAAATTATTTAACTAATTAATAAAAAACTTGATATCATTTATTGTAGCATAAGAATGCTAAGAAATTATTTAACTAATTAATAGAAAACTTGCTATCAATTATTCTAGCATAAGAATATGAATATGAGAATTGAATTTATTTCATATTTACATTATAAATATATTTATATAAAAACATATTTAAATTGATTTTGAACTATATGTCATTAATTTATATTAAAATTGATTTGATTGAAAACATGAATATCAATTTAATATAAATTAGTAACATATTTCATAAATACATAAGTATATTATTTAAAATGTATTAGAAACACATTATATACCTTTTATATACTTTTAAATATCATATTGAAATTGTTTAAAAAATCATTAATACTTCAAATGATACAATTTCTTATTGTTTTCTAAAAACAATAATGTATTTGTATTTTAAACAAAACAAATTTTATTTTCATTTGAAACATAAGTATATAATTATTTGAACACATCATATATACTTTTTATGCCTTATTTATACATTTTAGATACTAATTTAAAATGGTTTAGAAAGCTATAAAAACTTCATATTATTCATTATTATTTTATACAAATGATAAAATATAGATGGATGAAACATAATATATACCATTTTTATACTTTCCATGTATTATTTCCATACATATTTAAACTATTCAAGAACACCTTTTATATTTACAAATCAATTATAATTATATAAGCTTGTGAGCATGAAAATTAAATTCATTCTATACTTTCTTTATAAAAACTTTTTAAAAAAACACATAATAACTTGAAAAGAAGCAAATAGTTATCTAAAATACATTAGATACCTTTTATATAATGTATGTATACTATATTGATACTTGTTTATCACCTTCGTGTTACAGTTTATACATTTATTTAGACATGAACTAATTTGATATTTGAAAAAGAAGATAAAGAAAAAACTATATTCAAAATTAGAAAATTGATTACATTAATAGTTGAATATGATGTTAGAATTAATATTCTAAATGTGGGCTAAATATGTAAATATAAAATATATATGGCGGTCAAATTGAATAGTCAATTTTTAATTGTGGTCTAATTGTGGATTATTGACTATTAAGGTGTTAAATTGGTTATAGGATTAAA